>CAUYRH010177977.1:0-63335 GCA_963574655.1 Perodicticus potto
GAGAGGTGGGGTCTTGCGGCCTTGGTGTGTGCCACACCTTTTGGGGGCAAAACACGATTGTAAGAGGGACTTTACCCAACAAATGCAACCAGTGTAACATGGTTTCTTGTACCCTCAATGAATCCCCAACAAAAAAAAAAAGAAAGAAAAAAAAACATTAAAAAAATGCAATGTAATAAATTATAATGATGACTTTTAAAATTAATGGTGAAAGATTTTTTGTTTATTTAACAAATAGTTTTCCAACAACCAGGTAGCCAACAAGGTAAAAACTGAGTTTTTCTCTATTTTACTTTTAAAAGTAAGTTTCAGGCAAAACAACGAATTCAACGATTCAATGAATAAACAATGAAATCACTAATTGACTAGAATTTCAGAATGTGATGCGTTTTTCTATGTATGAAACAGGGATAGTCTTTTAGCTAAAGTACAAAATCCTAATGCCTTAAGAAAAGAATCCATCATTACTTATGGATAAGACTTAATCCATGTACACATTCAGGTAGAAATATATATATGTATTTATGTGAAATATATATATATACACAGACTATGCAATTGCTTTTGTAAAATAGGTAAAATTTTTAAAAATAACTAATGGAATTGGTATTTGAAGAGATATTGAAATGAAATCCACAAAAATATTGACAAGATATTAGGAAAAAATATAGAAATATATATTTATATATGTGAATATATTTGTATATATGTATACATATATTTTTCAAGTTTTTAAAAATTTTTTATTCTCAATTATTATGTCTAAATATATAACTATATTTCGTACCCATTAACCATCTTCACATTATACACCCTTCCCCCAAATCCTTCCTAGCCTCTGGTAACCATCATTCTACTCCCTATCTGAGATATTTGTGGCTAACATTTAGGTCCCACATAAGAGTGAGAACAGGTGAGATTCATCTTTTTGTACTTGGCTTATTTTACTTCATGTAATCTCCAGTTCCATCTACATTGTTGCAAATGACAGGGTACCATTCTCTTTTGTAGCTATCTAAATTGTTGTGCATATGTACCCAGTTTCTTTATCTGTTTATCCATCAATGGACGCTGAAGATGATTCTAAATCTTGACTGTTGTGCAAAGTGCTGCCATAAACATGGAAGTGCATATGGTTTTTTGATATACCTATTTCACTTGTTTTGGATATATGCCTAGAAATGAGATTGTTGGGTCATATGGTAGTTCTATTTTTAATTTTCTGGTGTTTTCCATAGTGGTTGCACTAATTTACATTCCCACCAACAATTTATGAAGGTTCCCCTTTCTACATATCCTTACCAGCCGTTTTAACTGTGGTAAGATAATATTCTCTGTAGATTTGATTTGCATTTCTCTGTTGACTAATGATATCAAACCTTTTTTCATATACCTATTGGCCATCTGTATGTCTTCTTTGGAGAAATATCCATTCAGATACTAATCCATTTTTTAAGAAGAATTTTGATGTTCTCCTATCATGTT
Source organism: Perodicticus potto (assembly GCA_963574655.1). NCBI lineage: Eukaryota > Metazoa > Chordata > Mammalia > Primates > Lorisidae > Perodicticus > Perodicticus potto. The sequence goes on from CAUYRH010177977.1 coordinate 1,486, forward strand.
GTTGGAACTCCTTCTATGCCCTAGTTATTAATCCCTTGTCAGAAAGGTAGCTTGTAAATATTTTCTCCTATTCCATGGTTTGTCTCTTCTTTTGTTGATTGAATCTATTGCTGTGCAGAAGCAATTGACCTTCATGGGATCCCATTTTTCCACTTTTGCTTTGGTTGCCCGTGCTTTGAGGTATTACTCAAAAAGTCCTTGCACAAACTAGTGTCCTGAAGAATTTCTCCAATTTTTCATTTAGTCATTTTCTTGTTTCAAGTCTATTATTGAACTCTTTATTTGGATTTGATTTGTATTATGGTGAGAGAAATGGGTCTAGTTTCATTCTTCTGCATACAGATATCCAGTTTTCCCACCACCATTTATTGAACAGACTGTCATTTCCCTCATATACCTTCTTAGTACCTCTGTCAAAGATAAATACATCATACATACGTGGATTTACATTTGCATTCTTTGCCCTGGTTCACTGGTCTATGTGTTTGTTTCTATGCCAGTATGGTGCTGTTTTAGTTACTACAGTTCTGTTCTATCACCAATGAAAATAATTGGAAAAGAATAGTTGGCTCCTAACTAGACTCCTGTTTTGGTTGTCGACACTAAGATCAATATTTCTTAAAGCAGCCAGTGACCCGTTTTGATAATTAAGTGTATGTAATTCATCTGTTAAAAAACCTTCAATGGACTCTACAATACTCAAATTATAAGCTGCAATCACTATTGTGACTAATTTGCTCCTTGTTTCAGTTTTTCTCCTTGTTGTTTCTCACTTATGTCAAATAAATTTCCAGTTCAAGGGATTTTGCTTTACTCTCTCTGGATCCCTGAAAGATCTTCTAAAATATATTTATATATCTTGTCCCTTTTCACCAGGTACGTTTATGCTCAAAAATCATTTCAACAGTGAGAACTTCCATAACCAAGCACCCTGAAATACTTCACTGTCCCTGATGTCACCTTTTCATAGCACTTAATCCCAGCATATCATACTATTTCCCTAATGTCTGTCTCCCTGAACTACAGTGTAAAAATCAGAGGAAAAAGAATTTATTGTTTTATTTCAATGTTGTTTCCCAAGTGCCTAGAGCTAAAGTGGGTGTCAAACAAATGAGCTATTTGTTAAATGTGTGAATAAACCAGGTGTTGCTTTTATAATAAATATTTAAAAAAAATTACTGACTCAGGGGGTACATATTGTAATTGTTCATGAACAAATAATTTAGAGATAGACAAATCATAACAGAGATTCCAGGTACTTAATCCTCACGTATGCGGTTTGCTATTATACATTTCCTTATTTTAAATAGAAAATACTAGTTATAACTGTAAAAGGTGATTGCTCATACTGAAAATATCACCTTCAATATATGAAAGACAATCATATGAAAGACAATTACGTTTAGTAAATACAATAAGCTTAACAGGCTATTTCCATCATTTCATTAGTTAGGTCCTCATTGGTTAGCAACTGAGTAGAAGATAGAGTTGCTGAGAAACCACTTTTTCCTTGCCTTTTATTTATAACTATATTTATAAGTAGAAGTTGATCCCTCGGTATATACAGAATGCCTTCTGGTCTTTGCCTATCAGAAAAGCAGTAAAACAAAGAAGGCCTCTTCTCTGAAGATGTTAAATTAATGATCTGGGGAAATGTGTGGATGGGAGGGGACTTGTTAATTCCTAGAGAAGATTCTCCACAGCTAAGAATTTGGGAATCTCTCAGAGTTATCACTCCCTAAGTATATACCGTAGGCCAGAATATTTTGCACAAGAATTTTAAACTGTATTATAAAATGATCATACGAAGCTGAACATCTGCATAAAGTGTGACTCAGCGACTCAGCAACGAGGCATAACCGCTAGCGCGGTGATTTTCGAGCTGTGATTTTCTACTGGTGTGCTGGGGCCTGTGGTGTGCCAGGAGACGATCTCGGGTGTGCTGCACGATTTTTTAAAGATTATTAATTAAATTATTTTCAAAAGAAGTTCAAAGAACAATGAGTACATTCATTTTTTTAGGGTCTTTTTTTTTTTTTTTTGGATGAACATAATTTAGGCGTGCTGTGGAGGTTTAACTATAGGTTCAAGTGTGCTGTGAAATAAAAAGGTTGAAAAACACTGCTCTAGAGAACCGAGTGTGAAAAAAGGCACCAGTAGATAAAAATAGTCATGATAGCAATTTGTTATGGCAAAACCCTAAAAAGAACACAGTTTACCAATTGATATTAATAAATTATGGAATAGTGACACGATGGGATACAACTGCAGGAATAAATACATGTTACACGTAACCCGGAAGAATCGCAGAAAGCACGCTATTGAATAAAAAAGTCTATCTGAGCATTAGAAACATAAAAACTAGAAGTATTAAGCGCCAAGTGGTTATACATATGTATAAAAAACAGAACAATGTTCAGCAAAGGAATGGGGAGGGTGACACTGGGAACAGTACCGAGTCTGAAGCTGCAAGGATCTGCTCGTAGGCTGGGAAAAACTGTCAGAATTACCTTTTTCAGAACTCGGGATCTAATGAAAATCTTGCAGTGACCATGGCAGTGCTTAATGAAGAAAGGCTCTGCTGAACTTCGGTAACAGAGTGTTCTAGCATTTTATACGTTTACCATCCTCCGTGTTGAAGGGCAGGAAGAGGAGAGAGCGCTCTAGTACCAGCAGAGGGTAAGAGAAGAAATTCTTTTCAGGTGGCGCCTGTGGTTCAAAGGAGTAGGGTTCCAGGCCCCATATACCGGAGGTGGCGGGTTCAAACCCCGCCCCGGCCAAAAACTGGAAAAAAATAAAGAAAGAAATTCTTCTCTCTCTCTCTTTTTTTTTGGTTCTATGTGTGCTCCCAACCTATTGGATGGTGCCCCCCTACTTTAAGAGGGTAACTTTCCCACTTCATCCACTGACAAACTTTCCAATCCCTCTGGGCTCATCCTCGCAAACACACCCAGAAGCAATGCTTTACCAGTTCTGTAGCTATTTTTTTTTAACCTAGTCAAGTCGATACATATAATTAACCATCACACTTCCTTTCCCTACCCCTCACACTTTCTTCTCCCCCTCCCATATTCCATTTCTCTTTACCAAATCCCCCCCATCTGCCTAGCCACCTTTAACTCTTTCTTGAATAGTGAGGCCCAAGTAATTCTAACCAAGAAGATGTGTCTGAGCCCAGAGGATTTAAGAAGATGAATTTTGCTGAGTCCATGTGATTACTCATGCCTGTAATCCTAGCACTTTAGAGGCTAAGGTGAGTGGATTGCTTGAGCTCAGGAGTTAAAGAGCAGCTGAGCAAGAACGAGGACCTGACACTACTAAACATAGAAAAACTAGCCTGGCACATGTAGTCCCAGCTAATAGGGAAGCTGAAGCAAGGGGATTGCTTGAGCTCAACCAAGAGTTTGAGGTTTCCTGAGCTATGACACCAAAGCAGTCTTTCTAGAGCAGTGGTTCTCAACCTGTGGGTCATGACCCCTTTGGGGGTCGAACGATCCTTTCACAGTGGCCACCTAAATACAACCTGCATATCAGATATTTACATTATGATTCATAATAGTAGCAAAATTATAGTTATGAAGTAGCAAGAAAAATAATTTTATGGTTGGAGATCACCACAACACGAGGAACTATATTAAAAGGTCATGGCATTAGGATGGTTGAGAACCACTGATCTAGGGTAACAGAGTGAGACTCAAAAAAGAAGAATTTTAAAGTTAAACAATAATCATGTATAGTCAATTATCATGCAGAATTTATTTCTCTAATCATTGTTTTATCATAAACTTGTAAACATATGTAACTATATAAAAAAACTCTAATGATTCACCTAACCTATGTACCTAGTTTATTTTACTAGGTAGACATACATATAATCCTTGATCATGTGGCTTAGTCCTGTTTCACCATAACTAGTTATATATGTTAGCTCAATAGAAGGCCAAGATGGAATATTATTCCTATTGCAACATTAATATTTCTGATGACAATTTGGAAATACTGAATTTGACAACCTTGGGCAGATTTGCCCGCAGGCAAAAAGATTCAGCCAGAAGTATCTGTTGCCATGGTATTTCACTGTAGGGTATCCTGATATACTGTCTATTTTATTATTTGTGTGGAAGCTAAGTTACTTTTCAGGAAATGAAAAACATTTTGAAGGACCTTGCCTTTGAAAGAAAATAAAAAATAGATATAGTCAGTTGAAATGACTTTTTAAATCCTGAGCTAAGAAACCCTCCTTAGTAATGTGTTACACACACACACACACATACACCCAGGAAATAAAAATGACATATACTTTGATGATTTTATTTCACATCAAATAGTGTTTTATGTCTTTTTTAAAAAATTAAAATTGCCTCTCAAGTTGCAGACTGTATATATGTATGTATACTTGAAATATTATTTTTTGAAATATTATGGATATTAAACATCCCATGATATATTACAGGCTAATGATACAATGGAAAAAAATTTAAGTGAACTTTATATTGAAATATAACATAAATTCCTATCATAATACAACTCAGGCAATTTTCAAAGAGGACATACACCCATAGAATCAATGCTCAAATCAAGAACTAAAACCAAATTTGTCCCCTTTCTGTGTCTATTCCTGATAAAGGGAGTCAGCATCTTGCTATCTACCACTATTAACTGGTTTCACTATTAAAATTATTTAATTTTTATATAAATATACATATATATTTACATATATGCATATATAAGACTTATAAATATATATTTATATAAATATACATCTATTTATATATATTTACATATATATGCATATATAAGTAGGAATTTATGTATAAGTACATATACAGAGGAATATGTAGGATTATATGTCCTCTTTGTGTCTGGCTTATTTATTTTAAATGTATGTTTGTGGAATTAATATTTCATTAATAAAGTTCATCTCTCAATCCTCAACTTAATGCAATATTTTATTATATAGATCAGTGTTTTTCAACCTTTTTTATCTCATAACACACTTGAACCTATAGTTAACTTCCCTGCCACACTTAGATTATTTGGGTCAAAACAAAGAATAAAATAAGGATATACTTACTGTGCTTTGAACTTCTTTCAAAAATAATTTAATTAATGATCTTCAAAAATTTTGGTGACACTTCTCCCCTCCTCTGTCCCCCACTTCACAGCACACCACACTGGTTGAAAATCCCTGGTGTGGATCACGGTTTCCTGACCTTGACATTATTGGTATTTTTTGCGAGATAATTATTTGTTGTGGTATCTGCTTTGTGCATTGTCAGATGTTTAACAATGCCCTTTGTTTCAGCTCTTTAGATGCCTATAACTCTGTTCTACTCCTGTGTTGTGCTGTTCATGACAATTCAAATAATCTTCTATGACCAAATGCACCACAGGGGGAAAAATTATACCCAGTTAATAACCACTGGCAGAGATACATGAACGTATTTATCCAATCAACTTGATAGCTTCTGGTTTGGGACTTGTATAAATAGTGATGCCATGAAATTCTTGTTTCTTTTCTTGTCCATCTACAGCTATTTTTATTGAATAGTATGAGCAAAACTTCTGGGTCCTAAGACACGAGTAGGTTTATCTTCAGTATATAATGCCAAGCATTCTTTAGAGTTGTTTCACCAGTTTAAGGCCTCTGTAGAAAGACCTCAGGGCTGTATAGTCTCATTAATATTTTTATTGTTTTTAAATATTTCCTGAAATATTTGTTATAGTATTAACTTTAATTTGCCTAATGATTAACAATCTTTAACAAGTCTTTCATTGTTTTTTGATTATTTGGATATTTTCTTTGTTGGTTGTTTTGAGATGTGAAATTAAGTTTCTTGCCTATTTTATCTGTTGAGTTATCTACTGTATTATTGATTTATAGGAATGTGCATATGTAGGTATTCTGAATATAAGAATCTTTGATGGATACAGGTATAACCAATACTATTTTCTCCCCTCTGTCATTTTCCCTGTCATTCTCTTAATGATGTCTTTTGACATAGCATGATTTATCTCTGGTTTATACCTGCTTCTACAGTGCAACTTTCCAAGGTCTAAATGGAGAGTCTGTTGTGGTGTTTATAACCACGTGGGTTGTTAACTGCAGTTTTTGTCTTTCTGGTAGCTCTCCAATATAACAGTCAAGTTTTCAACTGCTTTCTCACATTCACACTGCATAGCTTTAAAGGTAAACAAGGAGGGCAGTGTTGGGTTCATTTCACCAGGCTTCCCTGAGATCTGGGGTTATAGCCCCTTAATAACCTGTATTGTCTTCGCATCTCCAAACTCCCACTGTTCTCTCCCCATCTAACTTCATCTTTGCATCTTTCTCTTCTTGTCCTGTACAACTTTGATGTTACCAAATGGCTCAAGAACAAAAGTGTGGCTCAGAAATTTAACTTACCTTAATGAGCTTTGGATTTCATGATTTTCTGTCCCCTCGAGTCCTGGCTGTCTCAGCTCTCTAGTGCTCTCAAATGCCTTGTAAAAATTAACCCTCATTTTCAGTTGTTCTTAGAGGGAACATTGCTCTTCTACAAGGTATTCCATCATTGTCTGAAGTGAGACTTTTTCAATAAACAATTCTGCAACAAATAAAGTGTGGATATGAGACAACAACTGACATTCATGAAACTTTTCACATAGTTTCTATATTGGCATCCATTTTCATGTTAGAAAAACAAGCGATTGTAACAGTTCTTTATTTAATGCTCCCAAACAGATATCTTGGCTTTGAATTTTACCTGCTTTAAATTATTTCTTTTGGTTTAATGAATTGATTTATTGATGACACTGGTTTATTTAATGTTTTCAACCTTGAGATACTTTGTAAATATGTGACACTGTAGGAAAGTGACAAATATTATTGTGACAGTTTAAAGAAAGTATTCCTCTATTATTGTGGTCTTTTTGGAATTCAATAAATAACTATATGTTCTCTTTCAAATATTTGTTAGGCCATGTTGACTGTCTACTGTGGATTATGTTTAAATCAAAACATGAAAATGAATGAAAAAGATAAGATGCATGAACTTTCAATTTTCCAAGTTAGTAGAACAACATATCAAGTTGTGTAATAGGTGACTGTATGATGAATTGCATTTTAAAATACTAATAACTTTGGAAACAAAATATTCAATGCAGCTTCTAAATTGTATATTTTCCCTTTTCTTTATCTTTTACTTTCTACATCATTCTTCTAGTCAGGAAAATCACCTTCGACAGCACCAAAGAGTCCATATCCAATTGTATAGGTGTACCTTTGAGAGTTCTTGTAATTATTATTAGTACATTACGATTAAAATGAAATAGATTAGCATGTTATATTATTAACTCATGTACATTTATATCTATTACCTAAACACAAACTTCATAATAATATATTGCACAGCCACAACCTATTTCTGATTTCTACTTTATGGATAAGTGTGGATCAGTTATAAATAAGTTAAGTTAGTACATGCAAAGGGAGCACTGAAAGATGGATTTATTAAAAGTAAAACTGTAAATAGGAAAAATTACTACATGATCAGCATAGAGTCAAGAACATTTATATATGCACTTTTCATATAAGTTGAACTAAATCATTGATATTTAAAACATTATTTTAAATTGTATTAACATATCCAGTGCCCTGTTTTACTCTTCATGCTGAGATGCATAATGTGCTAGACCAAGCAAATGCTTATTGTCTGAGTCTCTTTACTTGCTGGGAGGTAAAAAGACTTCTAACAAAATGAATCTAAAAGAAAAGCTGAGTTTATGAAAAACATGTTGTGTTTTCTTACTGTGCAATATTGATGAAAATAAGATGAATCAAAAAATTACAAAATGCCTATAATGATAAACTATGATATAATACTAGTATGCCCAATTTCATCATTTATTTAATCTAACCCACCCACCCCAAAGAAGTATATCATTTCTGATGCTTTCTTGTTACCATGGTTATTGGTTATTTGTACCCAGTGCTGGCCCAAATTATGTCAATCAGACTCCATTTCTAAAGCAACTTTTATTTAAACTGCAAAACGATTTCTAATAGGGGGCTATGACCACTTGAACCAAAGTTCCTACAATGTTGCTGCAGTGGACACCCCCGTCAACTGCCCACCATGCCCAAGTCAGTGTGGTGTGTGCACCAAGCATGTAGCCACAGTAATAAACCACTTTGGACTACTAAAATCCATGTGAGTCCACATTTACTAAAAAACCCTTGTGAATTTCTTTGATTGCTAAGAATCACAGATATTTTGTTCAGATCAAGGCTTACTTGCCCATTTTATTAATAGTTTGTAATGCCTTATAGTATTTTCAGAAAGGAAAGTGACATTGTTCTATCATCTTCATCAATTATTCTGTTACAGAGAGTTAAGCTTTTAAATAACGACAGATTGAATAGCCAAAATTTCTTTGACAGTTAAGAATAACAGACTATACTAAATGCTGATTTTTCACAAATAACTTTGAATTGTGTAGGCATGTTGAAGTCCAAACTGCCTTAATATTTTAAGATCACAAATTTTGTAGACATACATATATATCTTCACTAAAATGAAACATATAAAAGAAAGAGAATATAATTTGATTCAGAAAACCAGGCAAATGTGAACTTAATGATAGTTAATCACTCAGATAAAAGGAAACATTTCATTCTTTTATGATTGAAATAAGATAGTATATCAATTCCACTTCTTACTTCTTTTCTACTAAACATAAAACATTTATTTATTTATTTATTTTGCAGTTTTTGGCCGGGGCCAGGTTTGAACCCACCACCTCCAGTATATGGGGCCAGTGCCCTACTCATTGAGCCACAGGCACCACCCTAAACATAAAACATTTAAATGCTCCCTTGTTATCAACATTAAGTGGTGTTAGTAATATATTTCCTTATAAGTTCTAAATCCTTTTATTATAACTTCCAGTTGATGTTTATTGTAGTTCCTAGAATGTATAAGAAATTTTTATAAAAATAGTAAGTGCAAACCATGTAGTTGTCTAATTTTCTTATGTTATTGAAAGATAATTTTGACCACAACCCTATTCTGTTCTCCAAAATGAGAAAGCAAAATCTGATTTTGTTTAGGCTTCAGATAACTGAGAGAATAGGGAAATCTGAACAAGGAAATACATAAAATCACTTGACACTCAATGGCCCCAAGGAACAATGTAGATACCTAAGAATGAGTTTTCGTATCATATATTATTTACAGGTGTTACAAGTGAAGTAAATTTCCAGCTTTATAAAAAATTTATCCCACGATAAATAAATGTCACTTAATTTAAACAATGTTATTTCATGAAATTATTGAATCAAATAATGACAAATGGTGGTAAATACAAAATCACAAGTGTGCCGGAATAGGCATAGAGACTTTTGTGTTCTTTGGGACTCTTGCCTCCAGTTATCTTACCACCTCTAGAAAATATTCATTCACTTTTATTTTCTTAATCTATAAGGCATACTGACCCATTGGAGATAAGATTATTCATCTTTTCTACTTTAATTGTAAATCTGGTTAATTAATGAGCTCAGTTCCAATATGTGTATATAGTGTAAAAATAGATTGAGAGATGATGTCTGGATGGGAAGACAGACCAAGAATAATTAGATACACAATCATATAGAACTATGGTGGTTACATCTGATCACAAAAAGAAAAATGTGGTTAAACTTCAATACACTTTTTGACACTTAGGACTTACTTTTGGGAAGAGGGTTTCATAGGATGTAAATTTCACTTTAAATTTGTTCTCCCTTTAACAATGAATGGATAACAAAAATGATGTATTTATTGTTCAAATATTTGATGTGACCTCAATAATTGAAAATAGCAAGACGATGCCAAGAAAAATATTGTATATTATTTATTTATAAAGAAAAAATACATGTAAGTTTTTATATGAAGAAGGCATAATGTAAATGCATGGTCCTAAAAAGCATAAATCTTTTATATCCATTCCATTATTGAGCTTTAATAATCTTTTATTTCTAAAAATTGAAATATCTTTTAAAAGAAGCAAATATACTATCCTTAAAATATTTTAAATGATTACTTGGTAGACTATTATGCAACCCTTAAACATGTTGATTATGCAGATTATGTAAAGAAGTAAAAAATGTTAATGAAATTTACAAGGTTAAGTGAAGTAAAAATATATACAATGTGTTTGCACACAACATGCTAATTCTAGCCTCCATTGCTTTGCTTCTGATTTCATTGCATTTGGAATCTTGCAACTGACACTACTTTCAGCCTAGATAATTCCCACATGCACTTTAAGATTTATTTCAAGAATAAATCACTCTTTCCTAAATACTTATCCTTTTTCTACCACTATAACACCTGGTGAAACATTTATTGTTATACTTGTCACATCACATGGTACTTATCTATGTAAAGTCCCTTTGCTTCCAATATATTACATTTATGAAGGTTGTAATTGCCTTTTTTTCGTATTTTCAACCCTATTACATAACATAATACCTGGTATGATCCTAAAAATATGGGAGATGAATCCATTAAAATAAACCACAGTTTTCTCAGTGCTGACCACTGCAAACACCAAGCTTCTGGCAAGTGATGGCTACTACTGCTACTGTGCTTCTGAGTGACATTAGAACTCAGAAAGAAGAAACAGGAGATCGCTCTGCTACCTCCAGCTTTATCATCAGGTCATTCCCAGAAAAATGTTTTTGCAAACTTTATACTTAGCCAAACCCACAGTGTATCACAACCCTACAGTTTTGCCATGTCCAGAACGCAACATAAAAATAGAAAACAATAATTTAAACTGATTAATGAATTGATAAATATGCATCCATACACACTTTTAAAAAAGGAATGTTCATAACAGACTTATTTATAATAGCCAACAACTAGAAACAACTCAAATGTTTATTAACAGAACAGATAAACAAATTGAATCATATTCATAAAATGGCATTGAAGATGCACTAAAAGGAACAGACCACAAATATACCAAAACATGGATAAACCTTGAAAACATAATTCTGAGCAAAAGAAACAACAAAAAGTACACCCCATGTGACCATATTTTTATAAAAATCTAGAGAAAAAGAAAATAGTCTATGGTGAAATAAATCAGGACATTGACAGTCTCCTGGGTTAGAGACGAGAATCACCTGGAAATGGGACTAATGAGCTTTCTGAAGTGATGAAAATGTTTTGTATTTTGAGTGAATTGTGGGATACATATGCAATTTTCACACATCAATTTTCTGTGACTTTAGTTTCTGGGCAATGCACTGTGTGCAAATTATACCTAAATTCAAAAAATGAAAGTAAAATCCAACTGTACTTGATATGATGAACTTTAGAAGTTTATTCTAAAATGTATATGGACATGTAAAAGATCCAGAATAAGAAAACAATTTTAAAAATAAATTTGCAGTACTTACATATGTGGTTTTTAAGAAGTGCTACAAAGCGAACAGTGATGATAAAAAGTGTAATCATAGAATAAGATAGACAAATAGATGAAAGGACTAGAGTAAATCAGGGAAAATCCACACAGATATATGAACAGATATATTTTACAAAGTCATCATGGGAATTTATAGCGGAATGAACATACTTTATTTTAAATAACTGCTATGAAATCACCAGCATATCTGCATAAAATACTATGAACCTCACACCTTACTTCAGTTGATACACAAAGAATAATTCAAATCTGAACCTAGAAACAAGACACATTTAGGAAGAAAACTTACACAAATATTCTTAATAACTTAGAGTAGGCAAGGTTTTTTTTATATAATATAAAACATAAAGGCTTTAGACATAAAAAAGCTAAAACTTTTGCTTATCAAAGATATTGTTTAAAAAATAAAAAAGGGCTTCATAGAATGCAGAAAAATATTCATAATCTATATATTTGACAGGGTACTTGCATACCTAGAGTATATGGAGGCTTCCTAGAACTGGATATTAAATGAAACAACTCAATAAAAGAGGACAAAAACATGAAGACATTTCACAAAAGAAGATAGTTAAATGGTTTATGTAGCCAGGCATTGAGGTGAGTGCCTGTAATCCCAGCCTCTTGGGAGGCTGAGGCAAGAGAATCGCTTAAGCTCAAGAGTTTGAGGTTGTCATGAGCTGTGATGCCACAGACTCTACCAAGGGTGACATAGTGAAGCTCTGTCTCAAAAAAAAAAAAAAAAAAAAGGTTGATGAATACATGAACATTGAGAAAGCATTTCACAACTTCCAGAATATACGAGCTAAAAAAGACAGACAGTATGTTGGGAAGAAGGCAAAGAAGTTGAATTTTTTAAATTACTGTAAAGTTATGAGTTTGAAGAGATGGATTTTTTAAAATAAAATTATACATACACTTGACATATGACCTAGCAATTCTGCAACTACTTATTTACTGAGACAAATAAATGATGGTATCTACAAAAAGATACATTCAAGATATCTACAAAAAGTGTACACACGAATGTTTGTAGATTATTTGTAATGCCAAAAAAGAAAAAAATCAAATATCTGTTACCATGAGATTAGATAAATATATTTTTATAATTAACAATACTTCTTAGATATAAAATAGGGCATCATCTTGATGCTTCTATTAGTATTAACGGTTCTTAAAAATATTATTGATTGTCTTTATATTATGATCAAGAACAGGCAAAACTAATTCATGGTAGTAGATATCAAAAGTATGGTCTCTCCTGATAATGGTGGACATGGTAGGAAGGGCCACTTAGAAACTTCCCGAGGCCAAGGAAACCTTCCAGATCTTGATTATGTGTTATTTATACAGGTGTATACACTGGTGAAAACGAAATATACAATACAGTAAGATTTTCACATTTCATTAAGTATAAATTATACATCAATAAAAAGCTGCTTAGGGATTATACATGCTTTTAATTTTCTTTCTGCAGAATGTTTAGACTCTAATGATATTTTTATTTTTTTTTAAAGAATACATGTAGTCACACTGAGCATTTTTTTTCAGAAAAATAAGTGGCTTTTCTTTGTTTCTTATCATTATTCACCTTGATCCTTTAGAGGTCACTTTTATTTTTTCAAAGCTCATATTTTAGTTGATATAAACTAATGTTACTATTTCAACAGATAGGTATAACAATGATAGTCAATGCAAGTCTCTGTGTTTTTTAAAATTTTTTTATCTTAGATGTTTGCTTAACTGTTATTTTTACCGTTTAAGTGACACGTAGCTTGCAATCTCCCAATGGAGCAAACTTTTGTTTCTCATACTTTTGTAGCTTGCATAATGAATTTTCTTTGGGAGAGCCTCATACTTCACTAGACTAATTAGAATCAAGATAGCGTGGAGTTCTTGGTGGGTTAGCTATATGAGGGCTCTGTAAAGGAGGAAAGGCTGCCAAAAGGACATATGGAAAGAAGCAAATGATTCATAAACCTGGGCATGGGACACATTTTGAAAACTGAACATTTTTGATTAAGGAGGTTTGAAGGCTTGGCAATCCGTGTAAGGTTATGGATTGAATACACACTCTGTAGACTCCAAAAGAATTAGATTGGACCCTGGCTTTCTCATGTATGAAATATGTGATTTCTCTCTGTTTCATTTGTGTTGACTATTTATTACAGTTAGTAATATTCTTATTTTATAACTGTGGATATTAAATATAAAAATCAATGTAAATTAGCTGCACAAAGCCGGTACAATATTACATATGAAATAATTCCCTTTTCTTTTACCAGAGTGAGGCAGTCTGGAGTCGGTGGGAAGGTGACAAGTAGAGGCACTAGTTATGGATCTGCTGTTTAAGCAGGAGATACTGGCTAGAAATAGATCTCCTTAATTTAGCCAGGAATTGACATTGACAGTAATATAATCAGATGGGATGTACAGGAGATAAGCACGTAGAATCACAAATCATTGGCCTAAGGTTTTTTTTCCATCTTTGGTTTCTGACTTTTAAAATAATGCTGAAGCTTTGATTTTCAGTATAAATTTAGAATAGGGAAAATACAAACTATAAAATATTCAATGGGTTATTTGAAGTACTGGAAATAAGTGCCAAAGTTTTTGAAGTAAATTATGGCTTTCAAAATGAGCTTGGGTTTAAAAATAAAGATATTTTGCACCAGAACTTCCAAGTCAGTCTTAAAGCTCCACAAAGCCTTTCACTGCAGAATTACTTTTGGCCACATTTGCCAACACCACTTTCTCTTCCTTCTATCCATGCCAGTCTTTTCCTTTTGATTCTTGATAGCTTTCTACTTTAGAGACTATTCTTATTTGTTTCATAAAAATGAATTCCCAGAAAAGGGGAATTCTTAGGATAGAGAAATAAATGAGCTTACTAAAAAGTTCACAGCAGTAATTTGCGTTGGCTCAGACATCAGTCCTTCTTGGTCCTTTAAACAGTGAGAAGGGGAAGCAAGCAAGGGATTGGACAAGCTCCAGTTTCCATGGCAGGGCAAACATAGGTAAAAGTGATCTGGTTATAGAGACGCCAAGAAGTGAGGAATACTCCAACACGGTGTCTACAAAAATGCATTGAGGGGCATATTTTTTCCCAATCTATCGTGGGCTGAAGCTTTTGTAAAACTGAAGAGAAATTAATTACCAAAAAAATGGCCATGTATCTAAATGTAAACGCAGTGTCAAAATGCTCTAAATTTTTCCAAATGCTCCTACTCAATTACTGTACATAATCCAAGGTGGAACAGTTCCGTAATGGGCATTCGTCCAAGGACAAAAATTTGAATAGCACTCATCTCTGAGGGATGTATTAGTCTTAAGGAAGCATCTAATAAAGCGTCCCTTCAAAATATTTTTCAAAGGCAAACAACGCAAGACAAACAAAACCCCAACGTGCAACGTTTGCTGATTATTATTGTGATAAACTTCCTCCAGGGCTGATTTCAAGTTCTAACATGAGTTTACTGAAAGCACAATTAGGGAAGAGAGTAAAGAATCTACTCTTGAGTCTTTTGAGGACATCACTGGTTTAATCTCAGTTCACATAATGGTCAGAAGAACTTTTAGAGCCCAAGTGTCATGTCAGAGTAAGATTCCAAGGCACACACACTTTTGCTGGGCATGGTTTGTTCTAAGGAGATTCCATTACAAGGCAAGTTACTGTGCGCTATCTTGGGGAAGAGATTGAAAATAAGACTGCCAACTTCATTTGGAAAGGGGAATCAAATCTAGGACTTCAAAAAAACATTTTAACATTAAAAAGGGACTAGAATTATTCATTAGAGAAGTTGGTCAGAACCATAGTGTGTTTAATACTGACAGAGGTTTCTATTCTCCTAACATGCAACATCTTTTTCATTCCTGCCTTAAAACAAGACATAGGCAATGTTGTCCTCATGTCATAGAAGGACAATTGAAAACTAAGAGGGTTTGAATGACTTCCTCATGATCTTCAAGCCAGAAAATGACAAAGCTACAATTTCAAAGCAATCCATCTCACTGACTCTGAAGCCCGTTGTCTTGACCCGCACATTAGACTTAGTTCTTAGAGTACAGCTTATAGAGGGAGAGAAATTGAAAGAAAGATTTTTGACTTATGAGTGTCTTTAGTTCTTAAATTTCAGCGAAGATTCTTCAGAGGCTACGTGGGAACCCAGCAAAAATGGCTTTTTGTAATTCACCAAAACCCAGTTTACATCACTTGCTGAATGAATTGGTTATGTAACCTCTCTATGCCTTGTTATCCCATCAGTCAAACAGGATAATAAATATAACTGTATTAAAGTGTTGCTTTAAGGCTTAAGATGATTGGCTTGGTGCCTGTGGCTCAGTGGGCTAAGGCGCCATCCATGTACACCTGAGCTGGCGGGTTCAAAT
The DNA here is from genome assembly GCA_963574655.1 of Perodicticus potto. NCBI lineage: Eukaryota > Metazoa > Chordata > Mammalia > Primates > Lorisidae > Perodicticus > Perodicticus potto. Next base: position 17,326 of record CAUYRH010177977.1, read on the forward strand.
CCAGCCCAGGCCCGCCAAACAACAATGACAGCTGCAACCAAAAAATGGCCGGACGTTGTGGCAGGCGCCTGTAGTCCCAGATACTTGGGAGGCGGAGGCAAGAGACTCGCTTGAGCCCAGGAATTGGAGGTTGCTGTGAGCTGTGATGCCACAGCACTCTATCCGGGGCGAAAGACAGCTTGAGACTCTGTCTCAAAAAAAAAAGGCTTAAGATGATAATTGTGCATACTACATAAGTTAAGAATTAAGAAATATTATGTGTTAATCATTGAATCATTATGATGATCATCAGCCCAGAGTGTAGGCTATCTTTAGCCTAATCTTGAGATGAGTTTCAATGGATTTAAGTACAAAGAGCAGAGACACCATGAGCAGGTCACTGAATGGTGATAGATCTTTGTCACTGACTTCAGAAAACATCCAAGGTTTGGTTTATTATTCCAGTGTTCTCTGCTCACATGCACCTCGTCTGTTTAATTGTTTTGAGATGAATACCTACAGTAAGGATGGATAGGAGCTGTAATTTTCTCAGTTCCTCAGTCTTGTTCTTTATTGTATATTTTTGCTAAGAATGATTTTTCTTAGTAATTGAAAATTGGGACACAAAGAATTATATTCGTTTAGTATATGTGCTGCCGAAGCAAGCACAGAATTAGACTCATTTAAATTTTGAATTATATCAATAAGCAAATATGATATGATTAATGTATGTATACATAATATTATAGAACTAATTCTGAAGAATTAAAATAACATACAATGGGCGGCTCCTGTGGCTCAAAGGAGTAGAGTGCCAGCCCCGTATGCTGGAGGTGGCGGGTTCAAACCCAGCCCCAGCCAAAAAACAGCAAAATAAAATAAAATAAAATAAAATAAAATAAAAAATAAAATAAAATAAAATAACATGCAATGCCAAAATCTTAGAGTCACAAAAATATGACTATTTTAAAAATCATAACTTTTTGTGTTGTTTTAAACTGAATTTGTGATAGCATTAAGGAGCAACAGACAACTAATGCACCGTAGAAATTCCATAATGTATTTAATAGCCCCTTTACTAATATGCTCACTAAAATCAGCCCGAAGCTGTATATTAAACAAAATAAGTTGCCTCTTACTTTCAAGCTTCCTCTTTTTGCATCTTTTTTTTTTTTTCTCAACTCTTGTCTTTCAGGTGCCAGGTGCTCTCCTGACAAAAAAGTGCCATTGAGAGAAATTCCAATCAATTGGAAATTGATTTTCTAAGAGCTTTTGGTTTCATGTAATTAGCAAATACTGGGTTATGTCTCTCTTGGTATAATTAGACATATTCTTTTTTGATTCCCTTGTCAGTTCATAATAGAGTCAAAATCTACAACACTTTCTATAATCATCACTTTATTTATTTATTTATTTATTTATTTATGACTTATTTCAAAAACATCATTATTCTAGAACAACAAACCAAAGACTCATCTTTAGATATGTATGTTAGGGTAAGAAAAATATAGTTACTGCAGGCACCTTCTTCCTAGAAAGGACTTTTTGGTTCAGAAAGAAAATCTTGATGGATGTTTTAGTATTGGAAGTTAGGCCTCAGAAGGTAGGGCTGGGAAAACGAATATAGCCACATGGGGAGCAGCTTGCTTATAGGGAGAGACAGAGTAAGCACATGGTAACCCAGTAGGGTGAGAAGGAGTCACCTCAACTTTCCTTAGATATCCTCAACTTTCCCTGTACCACCCTTTGATTTCCTGCTGATCTCTCCCATAGGTTACAGCCAGCTGGGTATCAGAGAAGAAAGGAGACCTTACAGGCAGTCCAGACACATCAGAGCCTCAGGATACTGAGCAAGGTGACAAAAGATGAAGGTAGGTCAAATAGAAACTACCGCACAGAATTCCTTTCCAACCCAATTTTCTAGCCACCCACATATTCTCCAGCTCTTATGCATTTGGGGCGGGAGTGAAGTTGGTAGATTACTTATAATTATCCTACACTTTTAAGAGAGAAAATATAAATATGAACTCACCTGATGATTTTATTGTCTGTCTTAGGTTACATAAGATAATTAACTTGTTTTTGTCCACCTAGGATCGGAAAGGGTTTAAGAGCTAAGAGCTCTGAATAAGAAATTAGTAAGAATAGGCAGGTGGGGGCTAATAAGTAGTCCAAAGAACAGCAAAAAGCAAATACCAAAGGTGTACTTTTCTTTAATTGGAAAGGTAGTTTTGAACAATGTACCTGAAGGTTTTGGGAACTGCTGAGAAATTGGGCTAATAAATATTTGACAGTTTCAAGAGGCCAAAGGCCTCATGCTAACAGGGGTATATAATACTCATTTTTGCTTTGTGAACTTAGTAATTATGTAACCTTCACTGCCACTACCCTATCACTATACACATCTTAAGTTAAAGTCTGCACATACACTTTGTTAAAGAGAGATTTCAATGTGGAGCAACTTTAAAATGAGAAAGGAAGGCATTGAATGATGAGAGAGTCAAAAAACAAAAGCCAAAATTAGGGCAGCGTCTGTGCCTCAAAGGAGTAGGGCGCCAGCCCCATATGCCGGAGGTGGTGGGTTCAAACCCAGCCCCGGCCAAAAACTGCCAAAAAAAAAAAAAAAATTAGTAAATATGTGATCCAGGGAAACACTTCATGCTCTGTTTCTTGCACCAACAATTTCTTCAATGATTCCTGGAAATGTTGAGACGGGTGTTTCTGGGTCATGTCTCCATGTGGAATGGGAGTTGAGATAAAATTTCATTTGACTATCAAAGTACAGAATGAACCCAGTTGGCATCTAAAATTCACAGGGACCAAGAAAATACACCTCAGCCTTTTCAGATCTACTACATTTCCTGATAGTTAAATCAATATCATTTTTAAATGCAAAAGAGGGAATATAAGTAAGAACTTCTGAAAAAATACAATTATATTGTTATTTCTAATAATTTGTTAAACTCTAAGAATAAATAAGCCATAATAAATTTTGGTGTTAAAAAAGAAAATTCATGATGGACATTATGTTCCCCAAAGACAAAGAAATATAGTTCCCTGCCAAGAAAATTTCACCTCACGTAGCAATTTTTCCAGAGCTTCTAATATCAGTAGCTGTAGTTATAAGAATTATAGAGTTGGCAAATTATTGTGGATTTTTCAGATCATAGAAATGTGCATTAAATTTTGTTGCACAGTTAATGATAAATGACATAAACATAATGTTATTACATTTTTCTTAGCTTTTAAATGGAGGATAAGAAACTTTCTACCACAATATACATAAAACACCCGCACACTACTTCTTAACATTTGCTTTATGTACCACTTGGTAGATGTAATAGTTTTTTGTGCCCTGTTCCACTCATTATGACTCTAATGTTTTAGGTAGATTTAGTACATCAATAAATAAAATTAATATCAATATGAAGCCAGCAGACACTGTAGTTTGCTTGGAATACAAACTGCTTTAATGATCATTTCACACAGGTGCAGAGTAATCAAATATATACACACTCAATAGACTGGCAAACTGTGGCTGTTTCTAAAATTGCAGAATTTATTTGATGAAATGATACCTTTTCTCTCGAGAATTTATTAGCATAAAGCAAAATCTAGAAAGTTTTACACCAAAATCATTACACCAATGATAATAAGCCAAGTCAATCTCCAGGGGAAATTAGTGTTTTCAAAATCAATGATTACCAAGAGAGTTTACAAAAGTTTAGCTAAGTAGTAACATAGTAGCATATTAATGACATTTTATTTTATTGAATAACATTAAATTATTCAAATGCCAAAAAATGTCCTGGTTATTCTAGGAATATAGATTCATTTTTTATCTGGTAAAAAGAGAATTTGAAAGAAAGAGCCATATTACCTGAAGGAAGAGGTACTGACCTATTTTTGAATCTTAGACTTCAACACATATTTCTATACTTAAGGGTAGGACTGTCCCAGAAAATAGTATTTAAATGCCCATCATGATTATACATTATATTAGCACACTCAGGAATTTTGATATGTTATGCTTTCTTTTTTTATTCTCTTAAAAGTATTTTATACTTTAATTTGTAATTTTTTCTTTGAAACATGGGTTGTTAAGAAAAGCAGTGTTTAATTTACAAATATATTTAGATGGCCAGATTTCTCTGTGTTGCATTCTTTTTCTTAATTTCAATATAGATTCTCACCCTGTTGCCCAGGCTAGAGTGCCCTGGTGCAGTTGAGGGCACAGTCGCCTCCAACTCCTGGGCTCAAGCCATCCTCCTGCCTCAGCCTCCTGAGTAGGTGGGGCTATAGGCACCAGCCATAAAGCCTGGCTATTTTTAGTAGAGACGGGTCTTGCTCTTGTTGCCACTGATCTCAAACTCCTGAACTTGAGACTCCTCTTGCCTAAGTCTCCCAGGGTGGTAGGATTACAGGCGTGAGCAACTGTGTTGGACTATATTGTTCATTTCTAATTTGATTATATTGTAGTTGCAGAGCCCTTTGATTGATTTTGATCCTTGAAACAGGTTATCAGGTAGTGTAGTCTTCCATATGTGCTTTATCCTGGAAATTTCTAAGTTCAGGTGAAAAAATATATAAAATGTTTTCTGATTTTGTGGGTAAAGTATGCTATATAGCTATATATGATGTATCTATGTCACTTCAGTCAAGTTGGTTTATTTTGTCCATCTGCTAGCCCCCTGCTCATTTTATGTCTAGCAATTTTTTCTTTTATGAGAGAAGCATGTTGAAATTTCCATTATTGTCAATTGTCTATCAATTCCTTAAATTTTGTGAGTTTGTAATATACATTATGAAGTTCCATTGTTTAGTTATGTACATGTTTGAAATTGGTACATATTCCTCATAAATTGACCTTATATTTCACTATAACATATCCCTTTTAACTAGTATCATTTTTGTCTTAAATTGTATTTGATACAGGAATTCAAGCTTTTTTATTATTATCACTCCATTTATAGTATATATTTCTATCCTTTTAATCTATTTCATTTGTAAATTTATAGTGTCTTATATTTAGTATATATGTGTATTTTTATATAAAATCTAATAAATTTTGCCTTTTAAAGCAATATTTAATCCATTATATCCATAATATGATGATTGATATGGTTTGTTTTGCGCCTTTGTTTTTCTATTTGTCTTTATTGCTGTGTTTTTGTTAATGAATATTTTTTAGTGTACCATTTTATATCTTTGTTGATAATTAAATAATTTTAATGTATACTTTTTCACTTACCAAATTTTATAACACTTTAGAATAATAGTAACTTTATTCTAGTAAAATATAGACAATTCAGTTCAATATCCTCTATTTCCTTACTCTTTTTGCTACTATTTATATATCTATTATATCTTTAGATATATAAATATAAAATATCTTTCTATTATTATTGATAAGCAGCCTATTTTGCACCAGATAGAAGAAAAAAAGAAAAAATATATATAGTATACAGTATATATATATATATATATATATATATATATATATATATATATATGCTATATACTGGTATATATATGGGCTTTATCCTGGAAATTTCTAAGTTCAGGGGAAAAAATATATAAAATGTTTTCTGATTTTGTGGGTAAAGTATGGTATATAGCTATATATGATGTATCTATGTCACTTCAGTCAAGTTGGTTTATTTTGTCCATCTGCTAGCCCCCTGCTCATTTTATGTCTAGCAATTTTATATATACATATACACACACACACACACTCTTATTTTCTAAGCAATCAGCCCTTCAAGTGTGACTTCACTCTTTAGATTTGAATTATCATCAGTGTCACTTCCCTAGACCTTGAAGTTCCTCATTTAGTACTTTTTGTAAGACACACTTCAGAAAAATCCCTTCTCATAGTCTTCCTTTACCTAAATATGTCTTTATTTCCCCCCCCTTTTTTTTTTTTCATTTTTGCAAAATACCATTGCTGGATATAGAATTCTTTACTTACTTATTTTTTTACTACTAATATTTCATGCGACTTCTACCTATTTGGCCTCTCTCCATTGTTTCAGGGAAGTTAACGTTGAATCCTTTTGAGATTCCCTGTTATGCAGTATACAGTTTTCCTCTTGCTACTTTCAAAATGTTCTCTTTGTTTTGGGGTTTCAACAATCAGACTATGATATGCCCAGGTGTGGATATTTTTGTAATTAATTTTATAATTCTTTATCTTCCTGGGTATTTAATATTTCCATCAAATGTATGAAATTTTTGCCCAAAAACTTTTCCGAGTTTTTTGCCTCTTTGTCTATCTCTTAACTTCCCTTCTGGTATTATTGTGTCCCAGTGATATTCTCAATCATGTTCCACAGGTCTCAGTGGTTCTGTTAATTTTTACTTATTCTGGTATGTGATCATACTTATAATTTTTGCATAGGAACTAAGTATTTTAAATACATATATATGGGCATATATATATAATATACATTTTTTTAATAAATAAATAAATAAATAAATATATATATATATATATATGGCAATTCTGGATTCTATCTACCAACCTCCTCAGGTGTTGCCATTTCTTTATTTTCTGTTATAGTAGAATTTAGTAAAGTCTCTCTTTCCCACAGTGAGTACCAACTGCTATATCTGGTTTCCAAGTGTTGTACTTGTGTCAGTGTAAACTGGTGGTAAACTAACAATTGGTCAAAAGTTGTTTTTATAGACTTTAATCCAGTAAATCCTCAATGCTTTTTAAGATGATCTACTAATAAGACAGAAATTCATTTAGGATCTTCAGCTCTTTGTATACTTGTTACCTTTGTCAAAAAATTATGAGAAAAAATCATTTTTAGTTCATTACCTTCAATATCTTGATTTGAAATCATTTATCTTTTGATACAAGTGTGTTTTTAGTAGTCCTTTTTATTTTTATTTTCTTAAATTTTTAGAGAGTGCCATACCTTTCTTTTCTATATTTTTCTCTCCTTTCTCCTGTCCTTTGCATGTCTTTCTTTTGAAGTGGCCACATGCTTTTGAGTTTTTCAGAGTACATCAGCCAGTTGTTTCCTAAAAATTCATCTGTTTCTTGCTTCTATATTTTTGGCCAATAATTCCTTTCTTTTATACACATAACTGCATTTATTCCTGAACTGCTACCATATAGATGTCACTGTTACCCTTTCTACATATATGGTGGATGATTTGTTTTTCTTCCTTATTTTGTTGTTTGGTTACTCAGATCCATCTGCACTTATATAATTCTAGGGTCAGGTTGATATTTATGATTCTTTGTTTCATTTGAAGTGCCTAGATCTTAATGATGTAACGGAAGAGTTTGAGAAAGTATGCTTATGCTTCGACCATTGCATTACACAGAATAAAAAAGAAGCAAAATGAAAAATTAATGTTCTTCCTTACTAATAAGTTTCTATTTTTCTATTTTGTCTCAGTATGTATTATTTCTGTAATGGTAGTAGTTGTATGTATTTTCATTCATCAATAAATACTTTAAAAAGAACTTGGAGGAATTCGTATTAGGCATACGTACCTACTATCATTTGACTTAGATGTGTATTATTCCAAATTTAAATATTTTGGTGAAAGTATAAACAGAGATTTCCATACCTGCTGAATGGTAATCTCCTGACGCCAGATATCAGTGCCTCCTGCTTAGACCCAGTTTAGTCAACATATTCTTGCTGAGCTAGACTATTAACTTTATTTCAATTATCTGAATTTGTCTCATCTTATTTTCTCCTCATTTATGTATCATTTTCAAGTTCTATTTCCAGTTTTTCAAAGTCCTCAGAATTCAGGTGATTCTTGATTTCTGATGGTTTGGCTCATGAATTTTTCACTTTATAATGGACTTACCAGGGCACAACCTCATTGTAAGTCAGAGAATGTCTGTAATGTAATAGAAATCTTTTACAAAAGACTTGTTTTGAAAGTTATGCATTCACAGTAATTAGCTGAACTAGCCAAAGAAAATCTAACTACTATCAAATTATATTCAGTCCCTTATAAACTATAGATATTATAATGACCGTAGTATTGATTACTTGCTGCGATGTGTTTAGTAAAATCCTTGGCACAGAATGGATGCTTGAGAGTCCAGTGGAAATTACTCTTTAAAAACACACCTTTCCTGATACCATGTGGATTCATGATTTGAAAATAATTTTTTCACAGTCCGAATTTCCAGATTTTAATTGTCTTTTATGTATGAGTTTGTCGTGTTATTCACAATTTTACATGTTATTCTCTATTACTTTCATTCTGATAATGATACAGGGATCTCCTGGTTTAGTGCTGGACAAGGACCCCATTTCCTAGGCCAAAGCAGGCCCACAGATCAGCTTGAACACAGACCACATTTGTCTTGGGCCCAAAACAGGCTCATAAAAACCAGTCTGACTGGTGTTCAACCTAAGCTGCCGTTCCAAGATTGGAAAAGACACTCTAAACAAGGACCACATTGCTACACAGGGGCAGCTTCAAAATTAACTTCTGCCCACTGGTCCCTGGAAGATTGTGATATATTGCAGACACACATTCCAACTCTCAAACTTCCCCTGTCTACAGAGTGAGAAAACCCCTAGATAGAGGCCTGAATGCGCTACCCACTTAGGTCTCCATTTGCTCTGCCAGATGTTTTATTTTTTTCTTTCCTATCTATCTATAAAAACTATATCCTGTTGCTTACTCATGGAGGTCTGTGGATTCACACTTTGAATCTCTAAGACCAGGGACCCAGCAGAGGGAGAGATTCTGGCTACCATAGGTACAAACTTATTGAGATTGAAAGCTATCTTCCTTAACTCTCTTCTGAAACTGATACCTTTCTTATTCTTTGTGATTAAAATATTTGTCCACTAAAACATTTGATCTGAATCAAGTTTATACCTTCTTTAATCTGTCTTTCTTTTCTTCCTTCCTTCTACATGCATTATTGGCCAAATTTCCTGTTTAGTAATATTTTAGATATCCAGAATATTTTTAGTTTAAGAAAAATAGGTACTGCATTGCACTGATTTTCAGTATAGTAACTCATACCTAACAGTTTAAATATATATGAATGAGGGGAAATATAGTGAGAACCATTCAAAACTTATTTACAACTCTTCTATTGATGTGCCTGACACTATGAAACCTCCTGCATAGGTGAGAAAGTATTTTCATCTTCTATGGCCTCTGTCTAAATAAGACTAATTAATGCCAATTATGAAGGCTTCCTTTGTTTGAGAGACTTGTTTACTTTGCCTCTAGATTATAGGCCACTCTGGTTATTGTGGTAATTGTTTTTATTCAGCCAATTTATAAATGGCAATATTTCATGAATATAAAAATATTTCACTCATCAGTTTGGTGAGTAGAATAGTGTATTAGTCACAGTGAATGACAGCAAAAATTTCCAGTTGATAAACGATTTTGAATCAGATAAACCATTCCTTAAATAAAATTATTGCTATAAAATAAAAGTCATAATGAAATTACAGTTTATATTAATGGATATTTTAGATGCCTCCACTCATTGTCAATTTGTGAAATTTTTTCAAATTTGTGATCTCTGCTACTTGAATTCTATAGATCAATATTCTAATGAATAAGCAATCTCCTTAACATATTTCCAGCTACCTTTTCCAAACAAAGAAACCCAGCCTTATACCTGGGTCAAAAACATGTTTAGCCCTGACAAATGGCACCTACCCTAAACATACCTGTGAAAAAATGTTGACAAGAATGCCCCTCTGTGTTCATTAACAATTTATAGTTGTCTAATAATTTCATTAAAAAGATGTGACACCTATTTAAAATAGTTTCTAAGTCAAAGGGAAATAATTGACTGCATATTCCTCGGAGCACTTATAATGCCTGTTGGAAAATTTCAGCTATGTTAATAAAAAACATGATGCAGAAAGGAAACCATCACTGAATGCTATTACCTCACGTTTTCTATTTGAGGAATGTTGCTGATGATCACTTACTGCTCTACACCACAGGAAATTGACTTGAGAAGTGTTTTTTAAATGCTTAAAGAAGGAAAGTACTGAATAATTACAAGTTTAATTAGTTAAAATACATAAAGACAAATCTTTTGCATTCCAAAACTGTCAGCTCTCAACTAACTTAAATTTCTTGATTGGGCTTAGAAAGCAATTAGGCTGAACTCTTTCTTAGTAAGCTACATTTACATGTTAAATTGCATTATGATCTGTCTTACATTAAGAATATTTGTGAGTGAAACATTATTTCCACAAGGATAATATAAAATTATGGATGTGCCAATGTAACAAATAAACATGATGAGCTTTGGAATGGTATTTTCTGGGGCAGTCCTAACCTTAAGTATGGAAATAATGTCTTGACGTCTAATAGGCCAGTATCTCTACTTTTGGGGATAATATGGCTCTTTCTTTCAAATTCTCTTTAAAATGTATTTTTTTCTTTGATGATGCAGTAGCCAGACTGAATGATAAGGAACCAAAAGTTTTAACATTCTTCTGCTTAGCAAAGATTTGGTATGTGATGGTCTGCCAATTTAAAAATCAATTTTAAATTTGAATACTTACCAATGATTAGATAGATATAGTTTATAAAGCTACATATACTCATGTTTGCTATATAGGTATCTATATATACAGGCATACCTCATCTTATTGTAATTTGCTTTATTGCATTTAATGAAAATTACATTTTCTTTTTCAAATTGAAGGTTTGAGGCAACCCTGAGTTGACCAAGTCTATTGGCACCATTTTTCTAATACCATTTCCTCACTTCATGTCTCTGTCATATTTTGGCATTTCTCATAATATTTTAAACTTTTTCGTAATTATTATATCTATTGTGGTGATCTGTAGTCAGTGATCTTAAATGACTTTATTAGAATTGTTTTGGGAATCATGAGCAGTACCAACTTAAGTTGCAAACTTAATAGATAAGTATTGTGTGTGTTCTGACTGCTTCACCAACCAGCCTTTCCTCACATCTCTCCTTCTTGGGCCTATCTATTCCCTGAGACACAACAATATTAATATTAGGCCACGTGGTAATTCTACAGTGGACTCTAAGTGTTCAAGGAAAAGGAGGATTTTCACCTCTTTCACTTTAAATCAAAAGCTACAAATGATTAAAGCTTAGCGAGGAAGGTTTGCTAAAAGCCAGGATTGTTGTACCAAATAGTTAGCCAAGCAGTGAATAAAAATAAACAGTACTTGAAGAAAATTGTAAGTTCCACTCCAGTAAATGCATGACTGATAAGAAGGTACAACAGCTTTATTGCTGATATGGAGAAAGTTTGAAAGGTCTGGGTAGATCACACCAGACACATTTCTTAAATCAAATACTAATCTAGATTGAGGTCCTGACTCTTCACTTCTGTAATGGTTGAGAGAGGTAAGGAAGCTGCAGAAGAAAAGTTTGAAGCTACAAGAGTTAAATTTGTAAGGTTTAAGAAAGGAACCATGGCCATATCATAAAAGTACAAAATGAAATAGCAAGTGCTGATGCAGAAGCTGCCACAGTTAGCCAGAAGATCTGAGTTAGACAGCTGATGACAGTGGCTGTCCCTAGTAAGTAATTTTCCATGTTAACAGCACAGCCTTCTACTGGAAGAAGATGCCATCTAGTCTTACAGAGCTAGGAAGCAGAAGTCAATGCTTGGCTTCAGATCTACAAAGGACAGGCTTTTTCTTGTGCAGGGCTAACACACTTGGCAACTTTAATTTGAAGTCAATGCTCATTTATTATTTTGAAAATTTGAGGCCTTTAGGAATTATGCTAATTCTACTCTTCCCGTGCTATATAAATAGAAGAACAAAGCCTGGATGACACCACCTCTGTTTACAGCATGGTTTACTGAATAATTTAAGCCCACTGTTGAGAAATACTGCTGAGAACAGAAAGAGTCCTCTCAAAATATTACAGCTCATTGACACTGCACCTTGTCACCAAACATTCTGATGGAGATGTACAAAGAGATGAGTTTTGGTATTTTTCTTTTTCTTTTTTTTAATTAAATCATAGCTGTGTACATTAATATAATCATGGGGTACAATGTGCTGGTTTTATATACAGTTTGAAATATTTTCATCAAACTGGTTAACATAGCCTTCACAGCATTTTCTTAGTTACTGTGTTTAGACATTTACATTCTACACCTAGTAAATTTCACATGTACCCTTGTAAGAGCACCATATGTGTGGTCACACCAATTTGAATTTTGTTTTCATTAACTGCTAACACAACATCCATTCTGTAGCCAATGGATGAATGTGTAATTTTGACTTTCCAATTTTTTTATTTAGAAAAGATATCTCATAGAACTATAGATGTCAAAGATAGTGATATCTCTAATGGATCTGGACAAAGTAAATTCAAAACCTTCCAGAAAGAATACACCATCCTAGCTATCATTACGAACATTCATAATTCATAGGAGGAAGTCAAAATATCAACATTTTCAGGAGTTTAGTAGTTGATTCCAGATGTCATAGATGAATTTAAAGAGGTTCAAGACTTCACTGGAAGAAGTACCAGTACAGGTGGTGTAAATAGCAAGTGAAAAATAATTTAAAGTGGAACTTTTTAATTCTTTGATTTAGATGTGACTAAATCACATGACTGTGCAATCTCAGGATCAAACTTGAATGAATATAGGTGCTTTTTACGGAAGATCAAAGAAAATCATTTCTTAAGATAGAATCTACTTCTGTAGATGATGTGAACATTGTTGAAATGACAACAAATGATTCAGAATATTGCATAAACTTAGGTGATAAAGCGACAGCAAGGTTTGATAAAATTGACACCCCCCCCTTCTGAAAGAAATTCAAATTGTGGGTAGAATACTAATAAACAGCACTAAATGCTACAGGGAAATATTTTCTGAAAGAAGGAGCCAATCAATGCAGCATCATCACTGTTATCTCATTTTTAGAAATTGCCACAGCCACTCCAACCTCCAGCAACCACCACCCTAATCCATCAGCAGCCATGAACATCAAGGCCTTCACCCACACAAAGGTTATGACTAGCTGAAGGCTCCAGTGATCATTAGCATTTTTTAGGAAGAAGGGTATGCATAGTTATTTCTTAGACATAAGCTATTGTGCACTTGATAGACTCAGTATAGTGTAAATGCAACTTTTGTATTCTCGGGAAAACCAAACAATTCATGTGACTTGCTTTATTGCAATAGCCACTTGATTACGATGGTTTGAAATTGAACCCACAATGTTTTCTAGGTAGGTCTCTATATCATATGCATTTGGCAGTTATAAGTAACATTAATATACTATTTATGATATTATTTTATGTTCATTTTTAAACAAAATCCTTCACACAGACTAAAGGATGAGAGTTCAATCTAGGTTTCTCATGCTCTTGGTCATGATAGGAATTCCCATGAATTCCCTGTCAGATAACTGCAGTGTGTACAGATCTGACTACGGCACATTGTCCTATTTCATTTCGTTTTCCATTTCAAACTCTGTGACCTACTATTCATCCTGGTTCACACATGGTTAGACCCAAATGAAAGGCTCCATTCACATACTGCAGAAACAGATGCTCTTTGACAATTCTTTGACCTAGGAGTGTCCACAAGACATTTCTGTCTGTCCTGCGAGTTCTAAGTACAAATAAAAACCCTAGATGTTATATGTAAACAAACACTAGGAGATCTGAAAGATGACAAGAAGAATGCAGACCTTATTGCAGTATTATTCAATCTTTTTTTATCTTGCAGCACACTTGAACCTGTAGTTAAACTTCTGCTTAAATTATGTTGATCAAAAAAGAGAAAGAGTGAGTAAAAAGGAAGAATATATTTACTGTGCTTTGAACTTTTTTCAAAAATAATTTAATTAATAATCCTGTAAAATTTTTGTGGTACGCCTAAGATCCTCTCACAGCACACTAGCGTGCCATGGCACACTGGTTGAAAATCACCGCCCAATTGGGCTCTTAAGACACAAGGAACAACATGGTAGTGCGTTTTTTGGGTTTTCTAGCTCATACATACTAGACTTGCGTTAGCTAACAGGCAATCTACAAATGTCAGCTGTGACGGAATAAAAGAAGAGTCCACTCTCTTTTGCCAAGGAAAGTGTAAGGGTCATCCTAGAAAATCAGCAAACTTATAGATAATAACTACGCTACTGTAGCCAAACCCCTTTGAACATACAAATAAAAGTTATGTTTTTAGGAAGGGATGACCTGAGAAGGGACAGAGTAAGATTGTCCTGAAGAAGGGGATTCAGATAAAGAGTTCCTCCTACCTGGTTCTAAGGGCAGAATTAATAAGCAGTTTCCATTGTTATTTTTGGCAGATTAGCAATGTCATGACCAACATCCATGCCTTCCTTTTGGTCTTCTATTTGTGGCTGAAAGATGTCTGTGGCAACCCAAATCATGACATTCCTACAGCAGGAAACATATTGCAGTGTGCACAAGAATTTCTCCATCTGTCCTTTATTGTTATTGGGGAGAAGAAGCTTGCTCTGAAGAATGCAAGAAGACATTTGCTAACATATTATTGGCCAGAAGAGGATGGCCCTAGTCCAGGAGCCGAAATTATTTCCCTAGAAAGTAAGATGCTTCTGATGAATAGAGAGAAATTTCTTTAGCTAGACAGAGAAACTTGAGAAGATTAGGAAAGGAGAAAGATGGCTTTTGGTCTGATTAAAAACCGATGTCTACAAGCTGTATTAATATAATTTTCTATTTCAACCGTTACATATGTTTTCAGTCTACCACAGTCCATTGTTAATTCTGTAAATTGATGATCTTGTTCTGAAATAGCAAATTCTATCTCCAGCTAAGAGGGCAGGAGTCCTGTACAAGCAGATCAATCATTCAACAGTTTTTCTTTTTTTTTTATTAATAACTCTGCCAGCCTCATGGAGATGTTGGTAGCACAGGGAGATGATCTCTGTTCACTGGGATCTAGAGGATGCATGCTTTTATCGCTATCTCTAAAAATCAAAGCCCCACTGGAATATATATTCTAAGATATTTAGTGGTGTCATAGAACTTTCTTACTCTGCCAAGAATTACCCTCCTCTCTCACTGCCAGCATTTCCCTCTGTGCCTGGTGGAGTCCTCAATCTGATGGAAATGCATTATCCTATATCTTCAATGTTGTCATAAGATACCATCTTTTCACTTTTGCCTTAAATTTGAATCTGCCCTATCTTCCTCCTGACACCAAGAACACCACTGTTGTTGCTCATAATTATTCAACAATAGTGGTATTTTTCTGGTCTGCACTGCAAAATTTAGAAAATTCAATTTAAATCCTTTTCAAACATTTCTTTCTTTCTTTTTTTTTTTTTTTTTTTTGGTAGCTTATGTCAATTGAACGTGCTACATATCCTACTTCACTACTGCTCACTATTGTTTCCAGCTATACTTTATCCTCTATTGAGACATTAGCATCTGGATAATAACTGTTTACATTTTTACAATTCACAACATTGGCTCTTCCTTTTCGATGTATTTTAAAATAAACTTTCTGTAAGGGTGTGCCAAAGTTTGCCCATAAAGTCACCATATATAGGGAACATAGGAAATTACAGCTAAGATACTTTATCTACAAAATATTCATTACAAAATTTCACAAAGAGGTGACTAACACACAGAATTTTGTAAATGTTTTATAAAATTACGGAATGATATATTGTAAATAACGGTACCATCAGCTATAATTTCCCATTTTTCCCTATGTATGGTGACTTCATGGATGACCTTTGGGACACCTTGTATCTTACATTTTGAGAGGCAATGTGTGCAAATAGAGATAAAAACCATAGCAATATGGAATATCTAACTAGTTCAGTCTAACTACATACAGGTACAAAGAGAATAATTCTTCTCTTTGTATTTCTTGTACAAATTATCCTAATGAGGCCAGAAAAGACCTTTACACGTCTTTTTTAAAATTAACAAAATAATATTAAATTAACATATTCAAAATCTCATGCTAATTTCTGTTTCTATTTTTCAATGAACAACTCAGGAGCTTAGAACGTTTTACTACATTGATATCACTCCAAATTACATTTAATTTTATTATATGTTTTAATTATTTATACTTAAAACCCACCAAGAAATTGGAGGTATTACTTTAATAGTAGTGACTTTCAACCAGTGTGCCATGAGAGGCTCTTAGGTATTTTGTAAAAAATTTTGAAGGTCATTAATTAAATTATTTTCCAAGAACTTCAAAGCATAATAAACATATTCTTCTTTTACTGTGTTTTTTTGATAACATAATTTAAGTGCTGGAAGTTTACCTATAGGTTCAAGTGTGCCATGAGATAAGGAAGGTTGAAAAACACTGCTTTATAGTAATACTCTCACAAACATTCTTTCCATTTTTATTTGCTTTTACCTACATCTCAGAATTTCCAGCTACAATATTTCTTTTGTGCCCATAAAATTCTCTTTAAAACTTTTAATACAAGTTTTTTGGTGTTAAATTTTCTATAGTTTTGTCTATTTTTTTATTTCATTTATATTTTGAAAGTAATCCTTACTGTGTATATCGTATTTATAAACTGGTAGTTATTGTTTGCCAGGGCTCTGAAGACGGCTATTGTCTTCCGGCCTCTATTGTTTCTTTTGAGAAGCCATCTGAAACTCTAATAGTTCATTTCTTAGAAGGTAAATTGTCATTTTCAGGTGCGGGATATTGCAATGTCTTTAAGAATTTTTTCATTTTTAATAACATCATTATAATAATGGTAGAGGAGGCTTGTAGTCATTTATCTTCTTCAAAACTTGTGGAGCTTAAATCTATGGTTTGATTTCTTTCATCATGTTTGAAAAAGAAATTCTGTTCTTCATCTCTTCAAATATTCCTTAGGTCCCGTCCTATTCCTTCTCCTCTTCAGAACTCTATTGAACCCTCAGTTAGACTCTTAAATTTATTGTCTGTATTTCATATATTTTCTTTTATTTTCATTTCTATATATTTTAATAATAATTAATTGCATTAAACTATTTGAGATGCACAATGAATGCTTTCCTGTTTATTTATTTTTGTTAGTTCCTTCAGAACTGTAAAATTCTTTTACAATTTAGAGTCTAATTGTAGTAATTAGTTATTAAATACTGTTAAATAAATTCAGTTTCTATGATGCAAATGGGTAATAAATCTAATTTCGAAGCTTTATTATTACTTTAGGGTAAAGAAATATTTTTTCTCTTATATTATGGAAATGATCATCTTATATTATTAAATTAAACAATGTAAATGTTCTAAACTCTTACCACATATAGGAAATTATTGGCTTGGCACCTATAGCTCAACAGCTAAGGCACTAGCAACATACATCAGAGCTGGCAGGTTCAAATCCAGCCCAGGCCTGCCAAACAACAATGACAACTACAACCAAAAACTGGACAGGCATTGTGGTGGGCACCTATCGTCCCAGCTACTTTGAGAGACTGAAGTAAGAGAATCACTTAAGCCCAGGATTTGGAGGTTGCTGTGAGCTGTGACATCACATCATTCTACCCAGAGTGAGAGCTTTGAGGCTTTGTCTCAAAAAAAAAAATATATATATATATATATATGTGTGTGTGTGTGTGTGTGTATAGTTCAATATTTTTAAATGGGAAATAATTAAATGTAGCCCAAGTGTATCATGCTTAGTGTATTTAATGTAAATAATAGTTTTTATGGAAAGTCCCTGAAAATTATTGATTCCTGTCTTCTCTTTTGAGATAACAAGTTGAAAGAAATTTCAAGCTCTTCATATTATATTTAATGTAGCTCTTTGACTTTTCTAATAAAAATACTCTACTTGATGCTATTTACAGATATTATGTAAAATGTATACATGGAATCATTTAACAATCTAAACCTAGAAATGATTACTAGAATCTAAATTGCTTGTGTGCTTTTTTTCTTTATTTAGCTGAGTATCAATAAGTCATTCTGATATTCTGTACCTCATTCCAAAGGGATCTTGTTCATTGATCAATATGTTTCTCTCATTTTCACTTCTTATTCTTTTTTTGATTGGATGAAACAATATAGCAATATTATCACTTAGAAAATTTACTAACCACAATAATAAAAAGTGTTCTTTTATTTTTTGTGTATAATTTTTTTTTCTATCTCTGTGTTAAGCTTTGGAAACCTGTCATTTGCACTAAAGCAAAGAAGCCTAAACCAGGAGTTTAAAGCAATATATTTTCTAATTCCAAGATCTGAGAGAATGTTGTTCTGACTCTCAGACTCTTTATCTATATAAAGAGTAATAAAAAAAAATAAAGAAAACTAACATTTATTTTATTTCCATCATACTCCAGGACTTATATTTTTAGCATATTTATTTAACTCAATATCACATTAAATATGTAAGGTAAATGCCAGCATACCTATTTTAAAGAAGAATAAGGAAAAGGAAGGGAAGAGAGGAAAGTAGGTATGTTTTCTAGTATTTAACACAGTATGTAACAATGGATAATAACTATAAATGATGAAGCTTGTATTCTGACAGACAGGATGGTTTGACTTCTGCCTTTGTTACTCTCTGTCCTGGTGTTGGTATTTATGGTTACCATTTACTATCTACTTCTACTCTTGCTAAATTCTTAAAAGTCAAAGTTTAGTTATTAATCCAAAATTTAAAAAAATGAACAGAAAAACATTTTAGTGATGTATTCTGGTTATATAATCTGTGGTTTATCATTTGTCCAGTTTTATCAAATGAAAAGTAAATTTTAGTTTTTATTATCATTGAATTAAAAAGTCTGATTAACACTTATAGAATATATTCCTGATTCTGTGAAAAGCATGCATATCATACGAGATTTGCTCTCCAATATATAGATTCTTCAAGAAGTTAGAATAGTCATCCCTTACTATGTATGGAGGATTGGTTCCCGCACTCTTCCACGAATACAAAATCCACAGATGCTCAAGTCTGTTATATACAATGTTGTAGTCTTTGCAAAAGCCGTGTGCACATCTCCTTTATACTTAAATCATCTCTAGATTGCTTATAAGTCCTAATACAGTATAAATTCTACCATATGCAGTTGTTACACTATATTTTTTATTGTGTTTTGCCCACATATATTCAATCTGCTGTTGGTTGACTCCATGGATGCAAAATCTGTAGATACAGAGGGCCAACTGTATAAATAGGAATCCAGAAAAGTATATTTTTAAATGAGAAAAATAATCTTGATATTTAAGTGTAGAAGTAACATTTTTTTCTTGAAATACCCTTTTTATTTTCCCAGACAACAGTTATTATATAAATAGTATTTTTATGATAAAATACTTCCTTTGCTTTAGTTAGAGCAAAACTAAAAGATAGAGATATCTTTCAAGTACAGTTAAGAATTAATTATTTGGACCTTTTTTCAAGGAATAAATGTATAGCAAATTGATTCTAGTTTATTCAAATTTTGTAAATATACTCCTATTTATATTTTATTACAAGTTAGACAGACATTTAAGGTATATAATACAAATAAGGTACAACATAGAATAAAATGAACACACACACACACACACATACAAATAATGCCATCACATATATGCACACTGAGAAGCATATGGATATTTATGTGTACCTGCGTAAATGCACATACACATAATTATATACATATAGAAAACATATGTATTGAATAAAGGCAGTTAATAAACAGTTGAAAAATGAAGTCAAGCTCCCTGTGATGAAATGCTAACTTTACCACTCAATTCTTCACCTGTAAGACTGGACCACAGTAATTTTTACTTCACTGAGTTTTTTAAGTATTATTAAATGAATTGTTACTTATAAAATTTTTAGAGCAATGATTGGCAAATCTGTGTTGGGTAAAGTTTAATAATTTTTACTCGGGAAGCGTGAGGGAATAGGTATGCTTTTAAAAAAAAAACATACGCAGAAGAGAATATCAAAATTATCATTTTAATGGATGAATTTGTTCTGATAGGTGAGAAATGTATCAAAATGGTACTGAAATACATACTTTATAATATTTAGTAATTTTGTCAAACTATATAACCCTTTAATTGGAAATTTGTCAGTATAGTTTTTCTCCTATTATGTTACCATATGTGGCATAACATATTGTTTAGAGCAGGGGTCGTCAAACTACTGCCTGCGGGCTACATGCGTTGGTGTGAATTGTATTCGTTCCTGTTTTGTGTTTTACTTCAAAATAAGATATGTGCAGTATGCATGGGAATTTGTTCATAGGTTTTTTTTTTTTAAACTATAGTTCGGCCCTCCAATGGTCTGAGGGACAGTGAATTGGCCCCCTGTTTAAAAAGTTTCAGGACGCCTGGTTCAAGGATGAACTTGGCAAACGTCCATTGACACACATGGATGATGTTAACACAAGGGACCCATGGTTGATACGATACTGTGGTGGGTAAAGTGAAATGTTAATGGATCCTCATAGTAAATGATACGTAATATGACTTCATACACCTTACAGAGGTTTCAAGTGGTTACAGATAAAATGTGTGACCATTTGCCCTGAGGCATCAACTAAAAAATAATGTCACCAAACAATGAATTGGTTTTCCTTGTTAAAGGATTTGCCTGAGAGCTGAATTTATTAGAATATCCCATTGATAGAAGGATTCAATCACAATTCTAATTTGTAAAAGACATGCCAAAATTTATGACACCTTTCCTCTGGACGTTAAATTTAAATTGTTTTATTTTGTAGTCTTAGCATAAACTTGCGTATAGGATAATATCTTCAAATGATTCCCTTCCACTCATCAGAATACGACAGTCACTAGGAGTGTTTCAAGTATCCGGAGAGGGATAATTTAATAGTGACTTACCACGAATAGAAGATGATGATACTGACTGTGCATGTCTGCGTATGTGTGTGTTTACCTTTGATCTATTTTGGTTGCTGTAACAAAATAACATAAACTGAGTAGCTAATAGAAAACATAAATTTATATGTTCTGAATGTCCAAAATCAAGGTACTGGAAGATTTAGTATCTGGAGAGGGCCTGATTTCTGCATATACGCAAGGCCTTCTTGCTGTGCTCTCACATGTTGAAAGGGTAAGGGCGGGCTCTGGAGTCTATAAAGGCACTAATTCCATTTATACAGGTTCCATCCTTTAGATCCAATTACCTCCCTTCTGCTGTCTAATATCATCATATTGGGGATTAGGCTTCAATATACAGGGTGGTCTTAACGTTCATGTGCAGTTTAAAACAGTGGACTATTTTCATGAACTTTATAACCTCTGCACAAAATTTTGTATAGTCTATCGCTATACACACACATATATATTGCCATAGTATCAGCCTATGTTTATTTACACAAGCCATAGCATATATATTTAAAATTCAGAATAGGGAATAAAGCATTACAAAATCTACCCTTATTATATTTCATCTTTCACATTTGAAAGTTACTTAACAAAAATGAAATTGGCCTAAATTTTAAAATATTCCTTAATATCAACTTCTTTTGAAGTATTCACTTAAAATCTGTCTACTTGAACAGCAAGAAAAACATGAACTTAGTGATGCAAAACAAAAGAATCTCTATATCCCCATTTAAATCAAGGCAAGAATGAAAATTCTTATGATAGTTTTTGGTTTTGTTTTTAAATTTTTTTTAAATGTACGTGTATATATACTTTTAAAAATAATATATATATGTATATATACTTTTTCTAATGTATGCATAATGGGGAAGGAATTGATGTTTACTGAAGCTTATTTATGTGTTAAGGTCTGGCTAAGTAGTTATTCCAGAATGACCAGTTTTAGTCATCATAGTGTAAATGAAAGGCAGGTCTTAACACCTAATTTGTAAATCAGAAAACTAGTAACTCACATAGTTATGCAAATGCATAAAAATTAAACTTGCATGCCTATCTTTGTCTATTTTCTGTTGGTTACAACAGAAAACTTGAATCTGGATAATTCATAAGGAAAAGGAATTTATTTCTTACAATTATGGAGGCTGAGAAGTCCAAGGTTAAAGAGCCACATTTGGTGACAAACTTCTTGCTGGTGGGGTCAACTCTGCAGAATCCTGAGGTGGAGCCTGGTTTTATAAAGAGGGGCAGCTGAGCACACTAAAGTGCCAGCTCACTTCTCTTTGCTTCTTTTCATAAAACTTCCAGTCCCATTTCCACAATAACTCATTTATCCATTGACGTGTTAATTTTTTAATCAGCAAATTATTCATTTCATTCAAGAGGTAAGCCCTGATGATCCAGTCACCTCTTAAACACCCTACCTCTAACTACTGCTACAATAGGGAATAAATTTCAACATGACTTTTGGAAGAAATATTCAAACCAGAGCCATGGCTTTGTGTTAAATTGAAAGTATGTTATGTAAATTGGTAGCAAAGAAATAAAGAGGGAATTATAATTATAACAACGATGGATTGTCCTTGGTCCAATGGTGGTAGAAGTTTCCCTATACTATATATATATATACTGTGCTTATATATATTTGTGCTCATATATATACATATATATACTTATATATATATATTTCTTACATATATATATATTTGTGCTTATATATATGTATACTATAAGCACAAATACTGTATATATATATGTAGTACATATATATTCATATGGTATATATGAGACAATATTGTCAAGTGATTCTTGATTCTTTCCCACCCTTTCATATAATAATAGTAGTTAGAGAAAACTCTAAAAGAGTCTTGTAAATGAATGGCCGAAGAGTTGGGAATGAGTCAACCATGTGTACAGGCATGGGGATGATGCTCCAGGTGGAGGAAAGAAGGGGGAGGGACACCAGCCAACCAAGAGAGGCTGCCACTATGAAAGCAAAGACAATGAGGAGAGAGAGGGCATGAAACGAGGTAGGGAAGTTGAGGGAATGCTAGACAATTTATATAAGCTTGGGTTAATCCCTTAGGTTTTATTTCAAAAGAAATAAGAAATAATTAAATGGTGTAAAGCAAAAGAGATATTCACAATACTCATGTCTTATAACATTTATTCTGTGAAGAACATATTGGCAGTTTGCAAAGGTTAAATTTAGTGGAGTAATTGAGGAAGCCTTTAAAGGAAGCCCAAACAGAAACAATATCGGCTTGGACACAGCTTGTAGAAGAGGACAAGGAATGAAGTAGAGAGAAAGAAAATAATACTGTGGAGGCTGAGCCAGCAGAACCTGCTGATTTACTGAATCTGCGATTTGAGAGGTAGGCTGCCTAACTAATGAAAAAAAGATTTTCTTGCCCAGCTAAATGGTTGACTATTAGTGTGATATTTCATAAGGATGGCAAAAAAAAGGAGAGGGAGAAATGTAAGAAAAGTGAATGAATAAACTCTCATAAGTCCAGAAATTGCCCTTGCAATCCATAGGAATGCAGGAAGATTTCAACCATTTTATTAGAAAAATCAGTAAATTAATTATTCATAAAATATTATTTACATAGCAAAATTATATATGGGTCATTTACTTTGTATGGACATTTTGGCTCAAGTTCTGAAACCGAAGACAATGCTAAGACCCTAACATTCAAATGGCAGCATAAAGTACTCTGAGCAGAACTTAGCCATGGGTGACTATGGCAGTCTTTATATTTACCTCTTTATTTCATTGGAATAGCCATTAGTTGCAAAAGAAGGTAATTTATAATATAAATTTTTAACTTATTTTAATGAATTGTGATGTTTCTTCTCCCTGAACACTACCCAACAGTGAAGGGAAAAGAGGGCACTAAATAAGATTTATCTATAGGGCATGATACTGTGTGGACAAATGGTAAACTAGTATTTCACTCTCCAGATGGCTGCTTAGTGAGCTGTAGAATCACAAACATCCTCCGCCCTGGTATAGCAAAGCAGAGTGTAGCAGGAGATCTCTTTAGATGGCTTGGCACATGTCTACTGGAATTTGAGAAATCATGGTGCACAGTGTCATCTTAAATGGGAGATTCTAAAAACAAGAAGATAAGCAGTGCAGCCCAGATGACAATATTAACAGAAGGAACAATATCTAATCATAAAGTATGCATAACTCTAAGACACAATGGGACTAAAATGAAAAGATGTAACTATCTGGCATAAAAACACCAACCACAGCAAATTCTTTTAGCTCTATTAATGACAGAGGCAATGTTATCAAGTAGAGCTATATAGAGATATTTTACAACTTCGAAAGTCTTAATTCATCATTTAGGTATGATTCTGAGTTTATAATTTGATACACTTAAAACTGTGGCTAGAAAGAGCATATAGTTTTTAAATATATCATAATAAAAAAATTATTGAAAATCACTGAGGCTAACATCCATTTCAATAAATTATTTAAGAAAGATAGAAAATTAAAGTAAAAGACTATAATCAATCTTAATGAATTATACACTTACATTTAAAAAAACAATAGATACCTTGTTAAGAGTTCTTACCACAGGGCGGCACCTGAGGCTCAAAGGAGTAGGGTGCCAGCCCCATATATCAGAGGTGGAGGGTTCAAACCTAGCCCCAGCCAAAAACTGCGGGCAAAAAAAAAAAGAAGTTCTTACCATAGAAAACATAATTAAAAAATAAATTTGTAATTGAGAAACTATTCTTAAAAAGAAATCTTCAATGGGGGCGGTGCCTGTGGCTCAGTGAGTAGGACTCTGACCCCATATTCTGATGGTGGCAGCTTTGAACCCAGCTCTGGTCAAACTACAACAACAACAACAAAAAAAGAAATCTCCAACTCAAAATTAGTTTTAGCTTCTTCTACCAAAATGTGTTAAACTATACCAATCTTATATAAACTCTCCCATAGAATAGAAAAAGAAACCAGTAATGATATATTTGGGACCATCATAATTTTGATATTACAAACTCATCAGAAAGGAAGGAAAAAGTGCATGCCCAATCTAATTTACCAGAATAAGATCATACCCTAAAGAGATTATAATTCACGTTTTTTATAACTGCATACATAATTTCTTTAAAATGTATAAATACAGCAGGACAAAGTTGGGTTTATTCTGAGAATGCAAGGTTTGTTTAATATTAAAAAATATGATTGGTTATACTAACATAATAAAAAAAAAAGAAAGAAACTTCTCAGTAGCAGAAAAAACATTGATGGAATTTAAAATCTATTAAGGAAATTTCTTAACAAGTTAGGTAAAGAAGGTATCATTATTATTCTGATAAAGGTTATCAAATAAAATCCCTACAGACTATCACTCTAAATGCTAACATGTTGAAAATCATTCCCCGTGAAGTCAGGAAAAAGACAATGACTACTGTCACTACTCGCAATAACAGTGTGCAAATATAATAAAAAAAGGAAAAAGAAAACAAGATATTGAGACCAAAAATGAAATAAAAATCATATCTCATTACCTAAAATAATATTCCTGGAAAATTAGGAATTTCAAAAGAATCTCCAGTTATTTTATTAGAATTAATGACTCATCTTAGGGATGTTCTTGATTTTAGCTCCATATTTTAAAAGCCTGTGTTTTTTTTGTACCAGGAATAGAATAGAAAAAATGAATATTTATGAGACCATCTACAATGATATAGAGTGTAGCTCTATGCAAATCTGATGGAACTGCAATAGAACTTCTGTAGGTCCAAGGGACAGTAACAAACTGGTCAACATACAGAAGGGTCAAGATAAGGAATTAGGCTACAGTACTGATATGTTCCTGTGGTGCATGTCTCGTCTTTGAAAATCAGATCAACTTAAGGAAGTGGTCAATGTAGGGAGGTGCCCAACTACGGAGGTTCTAGTATAGTACAAAATCTCTTTAAAGTATATTTGACAGAAATTAAAGAAGTCTTAACTAAATGGGAGTTATACCACATTTATAAATTGAGAGAACTTTCCTCTCTCAACTACTGTCTCAGTGCTCTCATACACAATCCCAATCTATTTTATTTTTTATTAAATCATAGCTGTGTACCTTAATGCAATCATGGGGTACAATGTGCTGGTTTGTATACAATTTGAAATACTTTCGTCGAACTGGTTAACATTGCTTTCATGGCATTCTCTTACTTATTATGTTCAGAAATTTATATTCTACATTTAGTAAAGTTTCGCCTGTCTCATTTAGTAAGTTTTACCCAATCTATTTTTTGTTGTTTCTCTAGTTATTTGCTCAAGATAAATGTAAAATATAGTAGATCAAGAATATCTAAGACACACATTAAGTAGATCATTGAGTTTGGTGAACTTGCTCTGCCCGATATCAAGATTTCTTTTAAATCTATAGTAAATCAGTTAATATAGATTTGTCAAAGAATCTAAAGAAAAGTGACAAAGTAATTTAGAAAACCACTCCCCCAAAAAACTTCCACTGTAAGAACTTGACGTTTAATAAAAAGTAGCAATACAGAACAGAAAGATGTAATGAGCTTTTGATAAATGGTGCTGAGATATTTAGATTTCCATATGAAAAGAGGTGAACCTTGGCCTCTATGTCAAACCATACATGAAAATGTATTCCAGTTGGATTATGGATCTAAATATGAAAAGGCAAGAGTCAAAGTTAAAAAAAATACAGAAGATACATTTATGATCTCAAAATAGGAAAAGATTCCTTAAGCAGGAATCAAAAGAATTAAACATAAAAAGGCGATAGGTAGTATTGACTGAATTAAAATTGTCTCTACACCAGAAAGAAGGAATAGAAAAACCCATGAAGAGCATAATCTTCCAAAATATAGTTTTACAAAACCCCAAAGACTGTGTCATGAGTAATTTTTTTTAATTCTTTCAAATCAGTAAAGAAAAATATACAAACCAGAAAAAGAATAAGCAAATTACTCGAATAAATATTTCATAAAAGAAGACAACCATGGCCAATATCTAAAACACTGCTAAGCCTTGCTAATTGTCAGAGAAGCAAATTAAAATTGCAAAAAAGTTACATTACTTACCTGTTACCGAAATTTAAAAATTGCTGAAACATCAAATTTAGTAAGGATCTGGAGCAATAGACTCAAAGTTAAAAGCAAATTTATTGGAAAATCTACTGAAGGTTGATATAAGAATACCCTATCCATAGACAGATACATAAGTAAAATGCAAATTGGCATGTACTAAACAATACGTAAAAATATTCCAGTAAATGCTGTTTATAAGAACCCCAAACTGGCAACAAACCCACTGCCAAGGAATAGTGTTTTAGCTCTTGTAGCATGAAAGCAGCCATGGATAATATATAAGTACATAATTGTGTCTGTGTTGCACCAAAAAATTATTTACAAAGCAAGAATGAGCCAGAATTGGCCCAAAGTCAGTAGTTTGCTGATCCCTACTATAGAGCAAAAATTCACCAACTGCATATCTCAGCACAACAAAGACAAGTCTCATAAATAAAATGTTGAACAGAAGAAGCCAGGCATGACAAAAACAAAAACAAAAACCTATAATGCTAATAAAAGAAACCATGGCTCCTTGGAGAAATGGCTGATTCTAGGTCTGGAGAAAGGAATATAAAAAATGCGTCTGGAGCATCATATAGTGCCAGAACTATGAAGGTACACAAAAAACAAGACAGTGTCAGAAGGGCTTATCAAAATGTCACAGAAGCCGACTCAAAGAGCTCCCAGTGACCAACGCTGGAAAAGGTTAAGCAACAAAACCGATAACACAGTATTGGGTTATAACCCAAAACATAAAATAAATACCCATGGGTTCATACGGATATAAATAAATGTTTAACTAAATGAATAAATGAAGGATAAGAGCCAAATCTCCATGTAGAAACCCAAATAATTCGTATAGATACTCTGCCAGAAGGAAATGTAGCGTAACTCCCAACTCCTTAAAAGCAGGCTGTGCACGATGAATTCCTTCCAAAAAAAAATACATTTTGGGAA
This sequence comes from Perodicticus potto, assembly GCA_963574655.1. Taxonomy (NCBI): domain Eukaryota; kingdom Metazoa; phylum Chordata; class Mammalia; order Primates; family Lorisidae; genus Perodicticus; species Perodicticus potto. Next base: position 45,120 of record CAUYRH010177977.1, read on the forward strand.
CAAGGTAGAAAATCATCTTGAATAATTTTAAAAAGGGAAAACCTGACAAGCCCTCCTTTAACCAGACAAGTAGCCTAACATCATCAGTGAGTGGTCGTGCTGTCGACGGTACACACCTTTGGTTAGATGTTATATGAATAGCATTTCACCTCTGTGGGCTTTCTCTCCCAAACCCTGGTTAATTATGAAAAAGACTGATAGGTATTCTACTACACACTTGACTAATACTCCTCAAAACTGTCCACATCATTAAAAGCAAGCAAAATCTAAGAAAAGACTACAGTCCAAAGGAAAATAAGGCCACCTGATCATGAAATGTAATGCAGTTTAGCGGTAGGATTCTGTTATAGAAAAAAGGGGAGAGGGGCGTTAAGTAAAAGCCGAAGAAATTCAATTGATGTATGAACTTCAATTAATAATATTGTATTAATATTTGTTCATTAATTGTGATAAATATATTATGCAATATGAGACCTAAATAACATGGGAGCCTTGGTGAAGGGTATACAGAAACTACTCTTTTGGAACTTTTCTGTAAATCGGAAATTATTTTATAATGCAACTTTTCCAAAGTGTGTAGTTTATGATTTCATCTATATGAAACAGACTATACTGTTTCAATATATGTGCTTGAAGGGTAAAAAATAAAGAAAAAGAGAAAGCAATTTTTCATAAATTCGAGTTAATAATTACCTTACATAGAAAGAACAGAGGATGGAATGAAGAGGGTTTTCTGGACGCTGGCAATGCTGGGGTGGAAAACAAAAGAGTAACTTTTCACAGGAGAAACCAGACAAACACTGCCACAGGGAGGTGGCAGAGACTCATTGTCAATGATAAAACAAATAATCTGGGTCGTGTAGACCTGCTGGGAACCAATTACCCATATGATGTGTTCTCTCCCAGTGAGTGGCAGAGAGAGAGGATGAGCGGAAAATGAAAAGTCAGGACACAAAGACAAAGGTTTTTTGTTTATTTGTTTGTTTGTTTGTTTGCAGTTTTTGGCCCAGGCTGGGTTTGAACCTGCCACCTCTGGCATGTGGGGCCGGCGCCCTACTCCTGTGAGCCACAGTGCTGCCAGAAAGGTTTCTTTAAGAGCAGTTGGGTCAGGGCGACTGACCCCCTTTCAAGCGTAAGGACCATGGACAGGCCCGCCCTGCAGGCTAGCTCTGTTTCTGTTACATACATTAAAGGTGAGGGGGTGGTCAAACCCTTACATCATGGTTTTTGTTGGGCTTGTATTCTCTAACCAAATTATTTTTTAAACTAACCACCTTAATTGCATTGATTTACTTCTTACTATTATCATTCTATGTTATTTTTGATCCTAACACAAACAAGGCCCAGAACAGGAACACAGTCCAGGTGCAGGACGTCAAGGCTGACCCCAATTAGAATGCTCACACAGACCAGCAATTAAGCCCCTGCAAAGCCTTGTGGGCAGTGGCGCGCTGCCGTGCCCTACTGAGAAACCAAAGGGGAAAGGTTCCCCTCACTTGCTCCAGAAATTTTTTCTGTCCTATGGAGATCAAAGCATTTCACCTTTCTCTTACTTCTTCCCAACTTCCTGCACTCACTTCTTAAGAGAAAGCAGTCCCACCTGCAGGAGCCTGGCATGTCAGTGCTTAGACTGAGTCACACAGGACAATGGGAGAGTCACATTTTGCAACAGATTTTGGATTTCTTGGTGTACATCCTGTAGTCTGAATGTGCCCATGCTTTTCTCTGATCCACTTCTCGCCTGTCTCTGTCCCCTTTGCCCATCATCTGCAATCATTTTCTTAATTCAATTTCTAACCCTCTTATAATAAATAATTGAATATTGGTTTTAAGTTTATTAAATCACTATTCCTAGTAATGCAAGAATATCAAGATACGACTCTTTCCTTAAGTCCCCACATCCCTGCATATACCCTTGTTACGATGCAAGGTAAATCACACCTCACCAGTGGGCTTCCTTTCCAAAACCCACAATTCCAGTCTAATCATGAGAAAAACACTTGATAAACCCAAACTGATGGACATTCTATAAAATACTTTGATAGTCTCATGTGCTTATTTGCTAAATCTTTCCCTTGCGCTGGTTCTCGTTCTCTCTCTCTTTCCAGAGAAAAGTGTCATTTTAATGAACTGAGGAGACTCCAACAAGAAGTTGCTCTGGATATACTAATTTTAAAGAAATTAGTTTATTCAAGTATTCCATCACCAGGGCACAGAGAATTTAGTGGGAAAGAGTCCTTGCAGGGAGAGCTTTCAAAGTAATTCTGCTTTATGATTCATGAAAAGTAAAAGTGAAGGCTTACCACCCAGAGGGAATTGAACAAGATTATAAGAACGTCTTTGATTCCTGTCTCTTCTTCGCCTCAGTTGTGATCCTTGAGAATCCTGTTGCAGTAGATAAATAAATAAATGAATGAATAAATAAATAAATAAATCAGATTTAAAGAACCAACCATACTTCCTTTTCCCATTGAGGTATGGTTCAAAAATTTTCTGGAGAAAGAAGAATTTTATATTGGGTATCTGTTTGGTGTTTTATAATTAGAGCACAGTAGACTTCTTAAGATGGAAATTCCATGAGATCTGTACCTGATATTATCACGATTTTGAGGCTCAGCGCCTGTGCCTTCATGGGCTAAGGCACCAGCCACGTACATCTGAGCTGGCGGGTTTGAATTCAGCCAGGGTCCGCCAAACAACAATGACGGCTAAGACCAAAAAATGGCCAGGTGTTGAAGCGGGCACCTCTAGTCCCAGCTACTTGGGAGGCAAAGGCAGGAGACTCGCTTGAGCCCAGGAATTGGAGGTTGCTGTGAGCTGTGATGCCACAGCACTCTATCTAGGGTGACAGCTTGAGGCTCTGTCTCAAAAAAAAAAAAAAAAGATTTGAGAAAAAAATTTCCAAAGCATGTTTAATTAGATAAAAATTGAGACTCCCTTGTTTGCATTTATTAAATTTACCCTATTAAAAATATCAGTGCAATGTATACTTTGAACATATATTTTGACTTAAAACACAGAAGTATGCAGAAATATATCCATTTTGAAAGGTAGAGGTTGATAATAAAATTTTTCTTTGTTACATAAACTTCACTGATAATGAATATTCTATTATGCTTTCCCATATCTGGTTCCTTTGAAATTTTAAAAATATAATAATCCTAGAAATTATATCTTAGTTTTATATCCTTCTTGATATTTCTAATTTTTGTGTCTTTCAACTATTTTCAGCTTCATAATTCATATGTAATTAGATAAGTTGTTTTAGCAACTCATATTTATCACATTTTTCTAAAGCTTGAAAGTTAGTTTTAATTAGATGATACTTTCCTTTACTTATGTTTGTAGAATGTATACCTAAATCTCAAACCTACTGGAAACAAGTATCAATGAGACATTAATCATTGACAAGCTTTCAGTTACCTAGGGTGGGAGAAGTCTTTTGAGCATCTGTTAGCAGTTTTATGGAGTTAATAAATATGAAACAAATTTAGGTTTCCACCACCTGAAGTTTCATTTACCTAGAAGCCTCCCAGTGGTAAGGTCATGGACACAGTTTTCTGTCTCTGGAATTCTGGAGCAGGGTCTCAGATAGTATGTATAGACTTGAGCAAAGGCTGCACATTGTAAGGCGAGCACCCAAGGACTATAACAAACATTAACACACAGAGGTGGTCCACAGAAGGAACAACCCCTACCGTAGGACCCAGATATGAGCAAAGCATAATAGAATATTCATTATCAGTGACATTTATGTAAGAAAGAAAAATTTGATTATCAAACTCTACCTTTCAAAATGGATATATTTCTGCAGAAGGAACTACCCCTACTTGTACATGATATGTACATGTGGGGCAGGACTGACCTATGAAAATTAGGTCAACTTAAGGAGGTGACCAATGTAGGGAGGTGGTCAACTATACAGGTTCTACTATACTAAGCTATGAGAATGGATGAGATTACCCAGGAACAGAGAATAAAGTGAAGAAAGCCCAAGAACAAAGCTCTGTGGAACAGACAACATCACAGTCAGCAAAGAGCACGTAAAGTCAGAAAAGCGGAAAGGAGCAACAAGTGAGGTAGGGATGAATTTGGGATCATTCAATATGAGCTAAACTCAAAGGGTTCATTTTGGGGAGAGAACGATGAAGCATGCTGCCTAGAGTTCAAATATGATGAACACTGAAAAGTGACCATCGGATTCAGTGCCCCTGTGAAGGTGTGATCCAGATGGTCAAAGTCTAAAAAGACAATGAGAGGGAGGGAAGTGGAGATAGCCGTGCTCTGCATGGTCAAGCCACTTCGATGAGGAGTGGAGGAAGTAGCAAGTGGCTAGAAAAGGCAAGACTGAGGAATATTTAAATATTATGTAATTTGGGGTAATGATATAGTAGAGAGGCCCAATTTTAGAATGCCTAAAAGAATGCGGATAATTAAAGAGAAAATGTCTTATGTAAAACATAAGATGCAATGTTTAATGCCTACTTGAGGTTTGACATCAATGTATTTGGAATTAAGTTAGTTAATAAGTTTCTCCTGTGAAGTTCAACTGTTTAGGTGCAAGAAGACAGAACACAATTCTTTGGCTCCAGACAGAGTATGTTTTCTGCGAGATGGAAATTTGTGGGTATCTGTAAAGGAAAGATGATGATGGTGAAACATAGACTATAATTTGTACAAGAAAGGCAATGGAATGGAAAACAGTAAAGTTACTGGATTGGGGTTTAATATTAAATGCTTTAAAGTGAAATACTGTAAGTCAATCTACTTATTACACTGTACCTGAGAACATAGGCTTACCAAAGTGACTTCTTCAGAACATCAAGGACACAACTGTTTATTATGCAAACATCCCCCTCCTTTCTATTCAGATGGGTGTCAAAATACAACCTAAATCGTTATTTGAACAGGTGCATCCATATAACCCCATTGTAGATATTCATCCTTTTAAATGAGAATGAAAATTTGTGAAACATGCCCAATACTGCCTAATGTCTGGCAAATAGGGCCTGAATTGGTAGAAGCGTGCTTAAACATGAAACTAGAGATTATTTGGGCCATTTTTAATAGAGAAGCTTAGTATAGAGAAAGATGTAGTCAAATACTTGGAAAAATACATGTTGTTATCATAGTTCTACTTTTAAAGATTAGCTTTTTGGTTATAGTTAGATCAATATTAAAAAGTCATAATATTGCTAAGATAATGTTTGATTTGGAGCAGCCCTTTTAAATTTGTTCATATTATCTCTGCCTGGAGCATTGAACATGGTCTAATTGCAGCTTTTTTTGCTTCCAATTGTATGTTCCCATTCATTTTTTTCTACAGGCAGCTTTCAGCCACATGCATAATTGTATCTAATTTTAAGAGTCTCAAATTCAGATTGTGATGACTAAATGAGATCCTTTGTTTATTGCTTGTTTAGTCTTCCTTCCACATCAAAATTTTGACAAATAATAGTTGTTCTTTTTTTTTTTAATAAAAGATTGTTTTATATATTAAAGCTCAGTGAGTATAAGGTCCTACTGAAATATCCCTTTGGAGCTAGAACAGAATTTACTGCAGAATCTGCCTTCACATAGGGAGATTGATCATCTTCGTTTTTCTAAAACTATTAATTAAAATGATGTAAGATATGTAGCTTTTGAAGGAGACAAATTTGAAGGACATTTTTCAATAGTCCCCCAGTTTAAGCCTGCCTTCTCCATCTTCACAATACCAATCACACATCACATATTTCGAGAAGGAACATCCAGGCATATGGATTTGGTACATATGTCATCCTATAAAATTACTGTCAAAATGCAAGATGAGAATTAGAAGGAAAACGCACCAAAATAATTTCAAAAAACGGTTATCTCTCCCAAGATCCTGGGCAGTCACTGCAGAGCTTCCTGGCAGCAAAAAGCAGCGGGAGGCAGCTAATGAGGCAAGTCATCCGTTATCATCGCCGAGCTTAGTCTGATTTAGTTATCTGAATCAAAATGACAGATTCAGGAGGAAGGCTCCTGGGAACTTGACTGAAAATGTTATGTTGATGTAACCATGCATTGATCAGCCGAGTGGAGTGCTTCTTAGTCTCCATGCCAACAACAAAAAGAAACAAAAAAATACTGGGTTAAAGGGCATGCTTCAGGAAAACGGATATTGGGCAAGATATTTTCTTTATAAACAGGCTGAGTTAAACATTGAAATAAGCTCCATGCCCTGACCAACTCGGGGCTTCTCAACACATAAGAGGTTTTATAAAGTAATTTCAGCTTGTCAGGAGCAATTTTCCTCTTTCCCTTTAGGATTACTTAGAACTTCAGCTTTTGCAACTATAACCCATGTTATTGGCAGCCTATTAACTTTATTCCAGGGTGAAAACTCAAAGAATTAACTCTTTCCACCCTCTAATCCTTTACTGTTCTTCAAAGGCAGGAGTAGAAGCTGTTTTTAAGGTGCATTTGACCAGCCAGCATGAATTTAAGAGGCTTGATAAAAGAGGTACTAAAAAAAATAGGAAAAAGAAAGAATCCAAATTACCTGAGGGGAATACAAGCTGTTGACAAATAGCTCTGTCTGCTAGCCCTTGGTTTGAGGAAGATTTGTGGTATTTTTGATCCATGGGCTAGACAGATTTTTCTTGTTATGAGCCAACTATCAACATTCAGAAAATAGCATAAAGGGTACATTAAAAGCCATATATGACGAAGAAAAGATTGCTCTTCTAAAGCTAGAATAGCTCATTGCACAAACCTCATTCAATTACAGATAATAGAACTGAAGATGGTTTATGAAAAAGTTTTTTTTTTTTTTTTAGACATATGCACAAGTTTTCGTTATAAGACTTGAACAGATCCAGGAATAGAGAAAATCACACATATTCTTTCACTTGATGTGTCTGGTTTATTTTATGCTAAAAAGTAGAAATGTACAAAACATCTTTAACTACTCCCCTGGAGTCATTTAAGTTGATTTGGGCATCACATTAGGGTTTAACAATTTTCTAAACTGATCCAATTTAATGCTTTTTAAAGAACTCACTTCCTTGGTCTTTCAAGCAGCCTCTCCACATCTCCAAAACAAAGTGCCCAGCTGTATAAATGAATGAAATAAGGGCCTGCAGGAAGCCAAAAGCCTAATTTTAACCACATGCTGGAAAGTAGGAGAATTTATGCGTTTCATCCAAGATTTTTTTTCCTCTCTCTTCAATAGGAACTCTGCTTTTGTGGGTGAATTTTTTTCTGGACCATTAACTCATTATTTAATCTAGGCTGAGGACAGTAAGGATGCTAAGTAAACAGGGCTTCATCTATTGTTACCCCTTTCCAGGATATCCTTCACAGTGGGCACTTATGAGCCCTACCTCTAACCATCATGCAGTAGTCACCAAGAATCCTCACAAAACCCTTAAAAATATTCAAGCTTTTGGACAACTATGAGGGCAAGGAGTGGCCCCACTCTAAGCCAGAGGTGGGCCAGAAAGATGTTGGTGGGTTGTGTTCTTGTGGGTCCTGTTCTGTGCACAGGTTTCTCGTGGTCATCTGTCCTGACTTCTGTAGTCCATCTCCCCTGCTGCCCATCACGTCCACACGCTGTACGAGAGCTCCACGCAGGCCTTGTTAGGAGAACCCAAACTACCAACTGAGAAATCCCATCAGGCTCCTCTCTGGTTACTCTCTTACAGGCCTGCACATCTCCAGTCATTCCCATGATGTTTCCATTGTTCTTCTTTACTTATCTCAGTATTATTAACTTACTGTTTCCTTGCCTGACACTCTCTTTACCAAGCTTTCATGATAAAGTTCCCCTGGACTTCAGTGGGATTTGAGGGGTTTCTCAAAAGTACTTTAGGACAATTAATTATTTTTTCTAAATGTTGATGAAGTATATATCACAGTCCTTTTTTGATAGTACTTGGAGAAAGAACTGAGGAATATACAGTATCTCCCTGCCCTGAAGAATAGTTCAGCAAGTGAGCTAAGAACTATACACTATTATTTATGAAATAGAGAAATAGACAATAACAGGAAGAAAAGGTCGAAGGTATCATTTTGAAGTTCCCCTCAGATGCTTGTCAAAGTAATGAAAGCTCAGAGCAAAACTCAAAATGAAAGCAAATAAGTACTTTGGAGGGAGCAGTTCTGCTTGGAGCCTATCACCTAATACAATGAGATTGAGCTCCTGTAAGAAAGCAAGCAGTTTCAGTTCCAGAAGGTTCTGCCACAGGTGAAGTTAGCCAGTGTGCCAAGAGAGAAGGAAAGATAATACCACGTGCCCCAAAGCTCCCTGGTGACCTCGATGTGAATTCTTAAATTAAACGAACCATAGAATTCTGAAATTTTATTTCATACAATTATTTATTTATTTATTTATTTATTTATTTATTTATTTATTTAAGACAGACCCTTACATTGTTGCTGAGGCTAACGTTCCATAGAGTCATCAAAGCTCACAGGAACTTCAAACTCGTGGCCTCAAAAGATCCTTTTACCTCAGGCTCCCAAATAACTGGGACTACAGGCCAGTGCCACCAGGCCTGACTAATTTTTCTATCTTTTGTAGAGATGGGGTCTTAATTTTGTTCCAGCTGATCTTGAACTCCTGAGCTCAAGCAATCCACCCGCTTATGGCCTCCCGGAGTGTTAGGATTACAGGTGTCACCCACCATGTGTAGCCAGCATACTGAAATTTCAGATTCAGAACTTCTGCTTTGCTTTTTTATAAGACAAAGTGTATTCTGGACCTTAATCAGGACTTTTTGAATCGTTCCATCAGCTCTTTTCTAAGGAGACACCTTGTTTCCTACTCCGTGACAGCATCTTCCTGTCTCCTATCCCACTTTCTTCTCTAAATCCTTTATTACACCATCTGCGGGAACGACAGCCAAAACAAACTTTGACTTTTGTTTCTATGAAAGATTAATAGATTTATTTCTTCTATAGTTTATATTTAAATGATGAATAAGAGATCATGTTAAAAATTGTTGGAATACACATTTTGATTAAATTCTAGCTCAAATCTCCATAAATACCAGCAATTCCAAAACGACCCAAACCTTTGAGAGTTATAATTTCATGCAGGGATATTTTACAGAGCCACCTGGTCTCCGCTGGACAAAGATAACTATGGAAGCTTCGTTGTGTTAGGTTCCCTGTAGTTTCATGGTTTTTTGTGACAGCATCACATATTTTCATCATTGCATTTCATCTGCTATGTATTTAAAGACATCCTAACCTTTACCCTAATGATCTAAAAACACTACAAAAACTCGTACCACCCAAAATACAAAAACAAACTGAAACATGCTGGCAAAGTGAAAATTGAATTCATATTCACTTCTTAAGATTTATTCTGCAGAGAAACACAATGATGAGAAGTACTATGAAAAGCATTTGGAATTTCAAACACAAGTAATTTAAAGCACTTCTTATTTATAAGACAAAACAAAAACCAAAACCAACTAAAAACAAATAAGGTAGTAAATTATTGATTGAAGGAGAAGTATATTCATTGCCTGCCAGCTAAGGGTTCTAATAGGATATGTGCACATGATTAAGAGAAAATATTTCAAATCTGGATACTGGCTGTCTAGACACAATGTGGCTTGTTTTTTCCCTCTCTTTTTTCCATTTTTCTTTTCTTTCAATTTCCTTTAATTTCTCTTTCCCTTTCCTTTCCCTTATTTTCTTTATTTTTTCTTTCTTCTGTCACTTTCTTTTTCTTCCTATCTCTCTATCTTTGTTTCTTATATTTTCATTTTTTTTCTTTCTTGGTATCTTTTTATGACTTATTTTCATTTTCACTCTTTCTCTTTTCTTAGAAATATCGATTCAATGCTATCTCTTTTAAGAACACTAATAAAGATGGAAAGAAAGAATTCCAATAAAGAACTGATACATGCCACACCAGTCTGGGAGATTCTAGATGTTCTAACTTGATAGGAACTGAAAGAAGTAAGCATTCCATTTGATTTTTTTTTTCTAAATAGGTATTTTGAAAAAAAACAGAGTGCTAAAAGTTACAACAATCTAAAAACACTTTCCAGATGTCTCCACTTACCAGACTGAAGTCCAGATGGATTTACCCAATTTTTGCTAATGTGAAATTTTTGCATTTAGCAAACTTTATTTTTTTTCTTTCTTTTAGATCATTCAGGAAAGTAGAATCCTTACATCAGAACAACATACATATCTAATGTAACAGCAAAGAACTTATTGAATTAAACAAGACAGTTGCTATTCAGTCTTTCTTTTGCATGATGCTGTATGGAAATACTTGAAATTAAGTCTGAATCTATTTCCTGTCACCTTCCAGATATGTTGACAACAGCCTATGCTTTTTCTAAAAGAATGCATTCAGTGGCAGCTTGGATCAACACCTGATTTTACATGATTGCTTGAATATACAGCTGACTTGGCATTCCTTTCTATATTCTAGCCACTCCTTGTAAGAAAGAAATGCTTGTTTTTCTCAAATTGTTCCAATGCTTGTTAACTCTTCAGATTCAATCCAAAAATTTATGTTTTGTAGTCCATTTTCTAAAAGGGAAAGGAAAAGCATTCTGACAGATTATTTTTCCTTGGAGGACTATGGTTTAAGCCTTTATTCAAAGAGAATACTAGATGAGTGATAACGGAGAAGCAAGAAATATTTTTTCTGGTATCTGAGCAGTGAAAATGACACATGAAAGTGTATGGTGTTATGTAGACTCCTCAAATCCCACCAGAATGTCAAGACGTGAAGTCAGCAGAGTACTGCTTTTTCTGCGGCATGAATGTCATTTTAAATGTTCAAACTTGTTGGTTCTTTACCAAGAAACACCATTTGAAATCTTCCTTTTAGCCTTATGTGTGAAAGAGCCAAAATACAGCAAAGACAAAAAGAAAAGTCCTTTTGAGGGTTATAAAGAGCCCAAATTGTGTATATATATATATAAAGCATTATAGTGGGCACCTGTAGTCCCAGCTGCTTGGGAGGTTGAGGCAAGAGAATCTCTTGGTCCAGGAGTTTGACGTTGCTGTGAGCTGTGATGCTGCCAGAGCTACAGAGTGAGACTCTGCCACCCCCCAAATCAGACACACATATTATGTACAAATAGATAGAAAACAGTGCATGAACCCCTAGTATTGTTGGTATGATCTATTTTTGATTTCATGTGATATCATATCAAATATTCCTTACTAATACTGCAACCTTTATCTTTCCAGATTTTAAATTTTAAACAGATAGTTTGACCTCCTCTTTCTTTATTTGGTTATCCTTTATTTCTTTCGCTAGCTTGACTGCTCTGGGTAGGCCATTATTTAGGTAGAGAAACAGAGGTGCGAAAGGTGAAAATAATGGAAATTGTTTTCAGAATAAAATAATGAACTGAACTGGCATATACATGGTAAGGGCAGATTTGACTTTTAAGTAAAATAAATAGTTGAGGAGAATGGTATTGAGCAAGTTGGGCAAAAGGAGAGAAATGTTAGCTTGACTGTGAAAAAACTCATTTGCTTTCTATTGTCCTAGAGCAGATTTTCTAAAACAAAGTTGTCTCTTTACATACATTTCTGCTCTTCCTCCTCTACACCTCACTTTCTCTTATCACTATTTCTGAGATGTTATTCAGTCAGTTCCCAGAAGGTATTTTTTGTTATTACTGTAAATCAAGCAACTTAGATACTGCTATAGTAATTTTTTCTTTTTTTTAAAGAGTCTCACTTTGTCACCCTCGGTACAGTACCATGGCGTCGCAGCTCACAGCAGCCTCCAACCCCTGGGCTTAGGCAGTTCTGTTGCCTCAGCCTCCCGAGTAGCTGGGACCACAGGTACCCTCTACAACACCTGGCTATTTTTCATTGCAGTTTGGCCAAGGCCGGGTTGGAAACCTGCCACCCTCAGTACATGGGGCCGGTGCCCTACTCACTGAGCCACAGGTGCCGCCCAGTAATTTTTTGTGTGTTCATTCTTCCATATTTTATTCAATCAAACTTACCAGATACTTCATCAGAGTCACTCACTCTTAAACATAATTTCATTTGCTTTAGTAAGCTATTATCAAAACCCTGAAATATAGCAAGCTGATTAAGATTTATCGGATTGTTCTCCCTGTCAACAATATGCTACTAGTATTTGTGAAACAAATGAAATCTAAAGGTGTAATTGTGGTTTCAAATATTTAGACAACTGTTCAATGTCTACAGGATGCGTATCAAACAAGTAGGCATTTCCTAGCCTATTAAACAGCACTTCAAAGGTTAGAATTACTTTCCTTTTGAAATTTCTTAGTAAGAGGCCAATCACTCTTTGAAGAAAAGTAAAAATTACAGCAGATTCCTCATAAGCTAGTTTATGAATATAACAAAGTTAATTTAAAATTTAACATTAATTGTTGAGGAAGTCATCTTTTTGCCTCCAAATTATTATATATGTATAAACCAGCATGAAACTGGGAGACTGTGTGGAAACTTCCAATGAAAGCCTATCCTTAACTCTGGTAAGTTCTCTCATTTTATTCCATTTTCTCATGTGGATCAGAGTTATCCAATTTGGTTTCAACTAATGTTTCAGAGAGTAAAGCATACATACAATGTAGAAATTCTGCAGTGTGAAACATTTGACAACATATTCCACCCACATTTGCTTCAGTGATATCTCTTAGCCTTGATGGACCTCTTCTCCTAAGTATTCCTATGTACATTATTTTATTTATCAACTGTTCATTCCTAGGGTGAAATTTTTGCATAAATTATAAACTGTTATATAAAATAATTGTGTTTTCCTTACTCATTATTTGTTCCATGAGTTCTTATTAAAGGCATAATATTATGTCATATAATCATGTTAAACTTTGGCTCTACAAGGAAAAGAAGGCATTGTTTTCACCTTTCAAGAGTTACCAACTGGTAATTCTGAATGTGAGTACCATGGTGTCATTCCTCACAGCAACCCCAAACTCTTGAGCTCAGGCTATCCTCTTGCTTCAGCATCCCAAGTAGCTGGGACTACAGGTGCCCAGCACAACGCCTGGCTATTTTTAGAAATGGAGTCTCACTCTTGCTCAGGCGGGTCTTGACCTCTGGAGCTCAGGCAATCCAGTCTGAGCAAGACCTCTGCCTCCCAGAGTGCTAGTATTACAGGCGTGAGCCACGGTGCCCAGCCTCTGCTATGGTTGTTGACTGATTGTGTTTCAAAGAATGCTATATCTCACAGTTGATTCTTATGAAAGGAGAATCAAGGTCAAGTAAGCTAATGAAACAGATTATGACTTTTCTTACCTTAAAGTTTGTAGGAAATTTGCAGCATACTCTATCTAGTGTTCCAGTTACAATTTAAACATGTAAAGAGCTTAGAAGTCATCATTCCTATCCTATGAAATGAAATCAGACAGTAAACTAAAAAATGATGATTTATTTTGGACCCGTCATGAAATTTTAGTCTCAGGAAAAACCAGAACCCTAATATCTAAAAGGCAGACACAGGCGATTATCACAGATGATATCGGCTTACCTACAATAAAAGAGAATGGAACCATCCTGGCATGAACATGTGAGTAGTAATGATAACGGAATCCTGGAAGCTGATGAGAAACTCCTTAGTGCCATATACATTTTAGGGCACATACATGTTAAGGGCAAATCCCTCACAGGATATGTGTATTTTATTCACAAGATACACCACCAGGCTTTCAAAGTGTAGAGCTAGGAAAAGTCTTCTCTGGCAGAAAGAGTGAAAAAAGAAATCATTTTGAAATATACTCAAAACATTACTACTCTTCATGGAAAAAGTCTTTTTACAGCTAAAGGGAAGAACAATGATTCATCTTTAGCCCCTTTTAGTCTTCCTTTCTCACATAACTACAGAGAAGAAATCCAAGAAAAGTTTGTGGGGCTGACACAGTGGTTCATGCCTATAATCTTAGCACTCTAGGAGGCCAAGGCAGGTGAATTTCTTGAGCTTAGGAGTTTGAGACCAACCTAAGCAAGAGTGAGACCCAATCTCTACTAAAAATAGAACATCTAGCCTTGCATGGTGGTCTCAGCTACTAGGGAGGCTGCAGCAAGGGGATCACCGGAGTCCAAGAGTTTGAGGTTGCTGTGAGCTATGATTTTGGCACTCTACCCAAGGTGACAGAGTGATACTCTGTCTCAAAAACGAAAAAAATGTTTGTGGCATGACAGTTCAGGTACACAGACCCATTACAGTACTGAGAAATGATCATAAGATTGGAGAACATGTTCCCTCCTGGATACTTTGCTACCAAATAAACAAAATAATAACTGGATAAACCTGAAAGAGTTGCAAAGTACAGGCTTTAGAAGAAGTACTTAGGGAATCCATAGACAACAGAGACAAAAACTAGGTTACTGATAGAAACTGATGCCACAAGAACCTAAAACTAAAGCAAATACTCAACGCAGACCAATTTCTAGCCAGATTAATATTAAAACTCACATGGTGACTTTTTACCTATTATCTGATGCATCATATCATGTCCAGTTTCAACCAAAAACTATAATCATACTAAAAGGCAAGAAAAAAAAAACTATCTGAACTAACAAGGCAAGCATCTGAGTCACATTTCGAATGACACATATGTTGAAATTACTAAAGAATTTACCAAACAAACAACAACATCAACAACAACAACAACAAACCCAATTGTGATTAATACGTTCAGATGTATAGGTGATGTAGTAACAACATGTGAGAACAGAAGAATGATGTCAGCAGAGAGATGGCAACTCTTAGAAAAAAAACCAGAACGTTCAGCTGAGTGCTCCCGGCAGAGGCCTGATCCTTTCTGCGCTCTCACGAGGCCTCTACAGGCGGGTGAGGATCAGCTAAGGCCAGCAGCGGTGAAAGGCGGCTGCTGGAGGAGCCCACAGTGCGGTGCTTCCTCCAGACCACGGCTCTTGGAAGTCGGGCGGTGCTGCCTAGAGGGCTCTGCATCCCCACGGGGAGGGCGGGGTGGCGGGAAGGATGCTGGAGTCGGGTTTCCATTCCCTGCACTGGCCACACAGCCGGATGACCACGGACACCTGCCTTGATTTCCTTGTGCTAAGGTTCATTTGGAAAAGGAATGTCAGCTCTCCCTGAGCAGAGACTTCCACCTGCTTTGCTTCCTGCCCTGTTCTCAGTCCCTGGACGAATGCCTGGGATATAACAGAAATTCAGTAAGTCCTGCTGAGTGGATACATGCACAGGTGGTGCCAGAGAGAGCAGGAGTATGGACCTTCCCGGCAGTGTCTGAGGTGTGCAGGCTGTGGGCTGCGGTGCCCATGGTCAGGGGGCTCTGCTACCAGGATGGACACTACAACCACGTGAGCAACAAGCCAACCCAGGGAAGCGTACCGGGCCCAGGGCCCGATGTGGGACGCTTGTGCTCTGGGGCAGAACCTCGCAAGGGCTGCTTCCCGGATGCTCTGTGCCCTGAGCTGATGGGCCATGTACACCCAGGACTCTCAGTAAGTATTGTATACTGTGGCACCCAAACGCCGTCTGTGAGCAATTCTTCACATAGGCATTCAGCTTCATATTTATTAAAACAAAAAAAATTCCAAAGAAAATCATCAAATTTAAAAACACTGATTCCAAAGTGAAGAAAGTCTTTGGTAGGTCCTTTCCCATATGAGATATGGCCAGGAAAGAATCAGTGAATTTCACGTATCAATAGAAACTTTCCAAACTGAAATGAAAAGAGAAAAAAAGAATGAAGAACCAGAATATAATATCCAAGAACTCTATGACATATGGCTAAATGAAAGGGGATTTCTGCAAGGAAGACCATAGGCTTAGTTGAAACACCAAGAAGAGAAAACAGAGCAGAAGAAATATTTGAAGAATAATTATCAAATTAATGTTTTTTACAGAATTAATGACAGACACCAAACCACATATTCAGAAAATATGAGAATACCAAGTGTGAAAATTACCAAATAATCTGTATATAAGCTTAGCATTTTTAAAATATAGAAAACTGGAGACCATGAGAAATCTGGAAAGAAACCAGAGGACCAAATCTCCTATCTACAGAGGAAAGGGGGTAAAAATTGCACAGAACACCTCAGCAGAACCTGTGCAAGCAAGAGGAGAACATTGCCAAATATATCAAGGAATGAAATTAAAAAAAAAACTACAAGTTTGTGTCTGGCAAAATTATTTTTAAAAACAATGAATAATAACAGTATCCTCAAACAAACAGAAAAAAGAATTCATTGCCAGCAGGACTAAAGATAAAAAAATCTTAAAAATTCTTCAGAGAGAAGAAAAATGGTACAGGTCAGAAAACCGAGTCTGCATAAAGAATGGAAGAGCATCAGAGAAGGAAACATGAAGTAAAGTAAACTTTTAAAAATATTTGGACTGAGGCTGGGCATGGTGGCTCACGCTTATAATCCTAGCACTTTGGGAGACTAAGTAGGAAGAATTGCTTGAGGACAGAAATTTAAGACCAATCTGAACAAGACTGAGACCTTTTCTCTATAAAAAAATATAAAAATTAGTGGGGCATGGGGACACACACCTGAGTTGTCCTATCTACTTAGGAGGCTGAGGCAGGAAGATTGCTTGAGCCCAGGAGTTTAAGGTTGCAGTGAGCTATGATGACACCATGACACTCTAGGTAGGACAATAGAGTAAAACACTCTCCCAATTAAAAAAAAAAAAATTTAAGTGACCTGCTCCATAACTGCTTGATGAAAGCGATAATAGTAATGATATATTCAGCAATAATAATACACAGATTATTGAAATGAGTAACAACAATATTATAAAAGATAAAAGGAAAACTTTACACTACTCTTATTAAAAGGTTCATGCACTATGCATGAAGCACTACAAACATACTTGAAAACAGATTAGCTGTAAATGTATATTATAAACTGTAAGAAAACCAATAAAAATTAAGATAAAGAAGTATAATGGACACAATAAAAAAGACAAAAAAGGAATCATATAAAATCATGCTTCATTAAAATCAAGGAAGGCACAGAATGTGGGTATTAAAAACAAAAGAAAGACAAGTCCAACAAAAAGCACATAATAATAATCATGGTAGGTACTGATCCAAATATACTAGTAATCCTTTTCCATATAAATGGCTAAAATGCATCAATTAAACTACCAAGATTATTGGAGCAGATTAGAAAAGAAAAGACCCGAATATATGAATATATCTTGTTCTCTCCACACAACCTATTTTAAATATAAAGAAACAAGTTTAATGTAAATAAATTGAGAAAGATATACTAAGATGAAACTTGTTAGAGAAAGGTGAAGTAGTCTTGTTAATTTTAGAGAAAGCAGATTTCAAAACAAACTAAATCAAGAGAAAAGGAGATTATCACATAATGCTGAGAAAACATAGCATCCTTTAACAGATATTCCCCAAACAAAGTTTCTAAAAATACATAAAGCAACAGCTGAAATGACTACAAGGGAACATAGAAAAATTGGCTATAATAGCTGGAAATTTTCACAACCAATACTGGTAACAGATACATCAAGTATATAGAAAACCAATGAGAGCATAATTGGTCCCCAAAACACTATCAATTAACTTTATCTAATTGACATTTATAAAATATTACATTCAACTATAGAAGAATACATACTTTTCTTAAGGTCATGTGGAATATTTTCCCAGACAGTCTATGGTCTGGACCACAAAATACATATTTTAAAAGATAACAAGAATAGCAATTATTAAAATGTATGTACTCAGGCCATAATTGAATTTAAATAGAAATCAATAACAAATGATAACTGGAATGTCTTCCAATATTTGAAGACTGAAAAAGACACTTTATATAACACACAAATAAAGGAATTCTCTAAGATATTAAAAATACTTCAAATTAAATGGAAATAAATATATAGCTTTTCAAAATTTATAGACATAGTAAAACCAAATGATTGGTGGGAAAATTATGCCATTAGTGCACATTTCAGAAAAGAACTTCTTAAAATTAGTAATCTAAGTTTCTTCCGAATAATTAGAGAAAGAAGAATAATTAATGACAAAAGTAAGCAAAGAGAAAATTAGAAATTGGATCCAAAATCAACAAAATAGAGAAGATAAAAACAATAGAGAAAATCACCAATATCAAAAAACAGCTTCTTTGAAAATATCAACAAAATTGATAGACTTCTTGCCAATCCATCCAAGAATAAAAGAGAGGGCACAACTTACAAACATGAGAAGTGAAAGGGTGAGATTTGAGGATAAATTGTCGGAGGAATAT
>CAUYRH010177981.1:0-24395 GCA_963574655.1 Perodicticus potto
TCACCCTGGATAGAGTGCTGTGGCATCACAGCTCACAGCAACCTCCAATTCCTGGGCTCAAGCGAGTCTCCTGCCTCTGCCTCCCAAGTAGCTGGGACTACAGGCGCCCGCCACAACACCCGGCCATTTTTTGGTTGCAGCTGTCTTTGTTGTTTGGTGGGCCTGGGCTGGATTCGAACCCACCAGCTCAGGTGTACGTGGCTGGCGCCTTAGCTCGTTGAGCCACAGGCGCCGAGCCTCAACCAGTTGACTTTAAGTAAAGGAAGTAATCTGAGTGGGTCTGGTTCAATCAGTGAAAGGCCTTAAGAGCAAAACTGAACTTTCTCTAAAGAAGAAAAATTGGGCGGCACCTGTGGCTCAATGAGTAGAGCACTGGCCCCATATACTGAGGGTGGCAAGTTCAAACCTGGCCCTGGCCAAACTGCAACAGAAAATAGCCCAGCATTGTGGCGGGCACCTGTGGTCGCAGGTACTCGGGAGGCTGAGGCAAGAGAATCACCTAAGCCCAAGAGCTGGAGGTTGCTGTGAGCTGTGTGACACCACGGCACTCTACTGAGGGCAATAAAGTGAGTCTCTGTCTCTACACACACACACACAAAAATAATAAATAAAGAAGAAAAAAATTGAGGCCTGGCAGGGTGGCTCACAGCTATAATCCTAGCACTCTGGGAGGCTGAAGTGGGTGGGTTGCTTGAGTTCAAGAGTTTGAGACTGTGTCTTCCCATTAAGACCCCACAAAGGTGACCAAGTGCTCTGGTGTGCTCAGGATAGAGGGGTTTCCTGGGATGGGTAAAAAAAAAAAACCTTTTCAGTGCTTAAACTGGGACAATCTCAGCGAAATAGGATGGCTGGTCACTTGATCAGAAAAAGAAGATCTTAGATACCCTTGTGCTCCCCAAGCCACTTGGTAATTTTTAGTGACTGAATTTATCCTTTTGGGCTGAGCACCTGGCAGGGACTTGTCACATGTATCTCCAATCAGTTGCTTATCTGAAGCACAGAAAAGCTAAAAGTAATGCAGCTAGGATGTGCTGGCAAATCCCCATTGCTGCAGCACTGGGCCTGTTGGACTCCTGAGCATCCGGACACTGCTCATCCATGTCCTTTTCTTGAGATGCCTGAGATGAGACTCTCCCTTCAGTAACAGGTAAAGGCTCATTTATCTAAACCTGCCCAGGAAGTCCCAGGCTCTCTCACTTTTTTTTTAGAGACAGGGTCTATGCTCTGTCACCCAGTCTGGAGTGCAGTGGTGTGATCATAGCTCACTATAACCTCGAATTCCTGAGCTCAAGGGATCCTTCTGCCTCCCAAAGTTCTAGGATTACAGGAGCGAGGCATTGTGCTCATCCCTCGGGCCCCTCCCCTTTTCTTTTGAGACCTTCTCCACTATGTCGCCCTTGGTAGAGTGCCGTGGCGTCACAGCTCACAACAACCTCAAACTCTTGGGCTTAAGTGATTCTCTTGCCTCAGCCTCCCAAGTAGCTGGGACTATAGTTGCCTGCCACAGCGCCCTGCTATTTTTTGTTGCAGTTATCATTATTGTTTAGCTGGCCCAGGCTGGGTTCAAACCCGCCAGCCTGGGTGTATGTGCCCGGTGCTGTAACTACTGTGTACAGGTATAGAGCCAACTGCCCCCTTTTTTGTAAGCAAACACTCTGCCTTTGGAAACTTTCTGTGACCTGGACACAAATGGTCATTTTGCTTCTTGCCTCTAGCTAGAAACATACCTGGGAACTTTCTAGGCAAGCCACTAACTAGGCTAGCTTTGTAATCTATCTGAGTCAAGACCTCCGACGGGGGCTAGACATGGTGGTTCATGTCTATAATTCTAGCACTTTGGGAGGGTGAGATGGGAGAATCACTTTAGGCCAGGAGTTTGAGACCAGCCTGGACAACATAGCAAGACCCTACCTCTACAAAAAGTACAGAAACTAATTAGCCAGACATGGTGGCAGGTGCCTGTAGGCTATTGCTCCAGGCTACTTAGGAGGCTGGGGCAGGAGGCTCCGTTGAGCCCAGGAGTTTGAAGTTATGTGAACTGCGATTGGGCCACTGCACTGTTGCCTGGGTAGCAGAGAAAGAGCCTGTCTCAAAAAAACAAAAAAACAAACAAAAAAAATTCCAAAAATTCCTGAGAGCTGTGAGCCTAAGGTTCCTCAACTTTCAAATGAAGAGACGTTGAGTTGGTATTCTGGAAGATAGCAGGGTGCCTCTGTGACCATCAGTTTCCTCATCTGTGCAACTGGCATCCTAATATCTTTTAAGGTAATTGTGAGGATTAAAGGGGGTCATGTATATAAACTACCTTGCACAGTCCCTTGTGGAGCTCATTTATTATTTTTTCCTTCTCTTTAGATCTCCTCTCAGTCTAACCTGCAATGATTTTATGATTCCACATTTAGCATCAGTAGCCCCAGATAGTTCATTCATTCAAAAATTTCTTATTGTTCCTTTCTATGTGCCAAGGATCCCATTATGATAAGCATAGTGATATGAGCAAGATGGGTGTTAAGCACATGCTATGATCAAGAACCTGGTTAGAAAACATCAGTAATTGTCCAGATATGCCTAACACTGTAAAAAAAAAAAAAGCCCTAGCAGAAAGATCCATGATAAAATGCATCCCGAAGTCAGAAATCATACCTTTTATGATTGTTTCACTTGAGTTTTGAGTAGCCGCTATTAATACTTACTTAGCAGGTGGTCACACTTCTCCTCAGTGGTGGCTATTCTTGTATTTAAAGCACCTGCTGCTGTTTCCAGGATGTTAACATTTACTTTGGTCTTTATGTCAATGCCATTTGTAGAGAGAGCCAGCTGTGAGGCTTTTCTCTTTTAACATTGCCACTGAATTGTGCTTTGTTGATAAGAAAATAAACACCACTTACGTAGAGGGCACCAGGGCCAGCCTTCAAGACTGGTTGGTGCAGGAGCCTTCTGCTCAAGATGAAGAGCAGATTTCATCTTGTTGGGGTTAGAATGTTTTCCTTGGGCGGCACCTGTGGCTCATCGAGTAGGGTGCCAGCCCCATATACCAAAGGTGGCAAGTTCAAACCCGGCCACAGCTGAACTGCAAAACGGAAAAATAGCCGGGCGTTGTGGCAGGCACCTGTAGCCCCAGCTACTCGGGAGGCTGAGGCAAGGGAATCGCCTAAACCCAGGAGTTGGAGGTTGCTGTGAGCTGTGTGACACCACGGCACTCTACCAAGGGCGATAAAGTAAGACTCTGTCTCTACAAAAAACAAACAAACAAAAGAATGTTTTCCTTCTATGATAGATCATCTGGCTTAATTTTAATTTACCTTGTGTTACTTTTGTCTTCCTGCCTTTCCTTCCTTGGAGCCCTTTTTGATACTACTTCTCTGCTTGTGAGATTTTACCAGACAGTGAAGAACCCATTAAGAAAAAAGGTTAGGCTTGGCTCCTGTGGCTCAAGCGGCTAAGGCGCCAGCCACATACACCTGAGCTGGTGGGTTCGAATCCAACCACAGGCCCACCAAGCAACAATGACGGCTGCAACCAAAGAAAAAAAATAGCTGGGTGTTGTGGCAGACGCTTGTAGTCCCAGCTACTTGGAAGGCAGAGGCAGGAGACTCGCTTGAGCTCACAGGTTGCTGTGAGCTGTGATGCAACTGCACTCTACCCAGGGTGACAGCTTGCGGCTCTGTCTCAAAAAAAAAAAAAAAAAGATTAGACAGAAAGCAGATTAGAGGTTGCTAGGTGCTGGGGGTGGGGAAGAATGGAAAGTAGATGCTTAGTAGAAATGAGGTCTCCTTGGGGGGTGATGAAAATGTTTTGGAACTAGACAGGTGATGGGTGCACAGCATCGTGAATGTGCTAAATGCCCTTAAGGTGTTCACTTTACAATGATCACTTTTATGTTATATAAATTTTACCTTAATTAAATAAACAATGCTGTGTTGAATGAAAGAAGCCAGACACAAAAGAGTATAATCTATGAACCTATGTATCTGAGGTTCTAGAATAGGCTAAATTGGCCAGGCAAGTTGGCTCATGCCTGTAATCCTAACACTCTGGGAGGCTGAAGGAGATAGATTGTCTTAGCTCAGGAGTTTGAGACCAGCCTGAGCTAGAGTGAGACCCCATCTCTAAAAAATAGCCAGGCGTTGTGGCGGGCACCTGTAGTCCCAGCTACTTAGAAGGCTGAGGCAAGAGGATCTCTCAAGCCCAAGAGTTTGAGGTTGCCGTGAGCTATGATGCCACAGTGCTCTACCCAGGGCAACAAAGTGAGATTCTGTCTCCACCCATCTCCCCCCAAAAGAACAGGCTAACCAAGTCTATGGGGATAGAAATTAGAACAAGGTTTGTGGTGGGGGCAGAGAGAAGAAAGGGCATTATTGGAAAAAGGCACACAAAAGGACTTTCTAGAGTGATGGAATATATATATAGAGAGAGAGAGACAGAGTCTCACTATGCTTCCCTCAGTAGAGTGCTGTGGCATCACAGCTCACAACAACCTCAAACTCTCTGGGCTTAAGTGATTCTCTTGCCTCAGCCTCCCAAGTAGCTGGGACTATAGGCACGCACCACAACAACTAGCTATTTTCTTTTTTTCCAGTTTCTGGCCGAGGTTGGGTTTGAACCCACCACCTCGGGTATATGGGACTGGTGCCCTACTACTTTGAGCCACAGGTGCCGCCCCCAACTATTTTTTTTTTTAAAGACCTTTGTCCCCTAAATAGAGTGCTGTAGCGTCACAGCTCACAGCAACCTCCAGCTCTTGGGCTTAGGCAATTCTCGTGCCTCAGCCGCCCAAGTAACTGGGATTACAGGTGCCCACCACAATGCCCAGTTATTTTTTTATTGCAGTTTGGTCCACGGCCGGGTTTGAACCCACCAGCCCTGGTGTATGTGGCCAGGACCCTAACCACGGAGCTATGGGTGCCGAGCCAAGTGATGGAATATTCTGCATCTTATTCTGGGTAGTGGTTACAAAGCATCTACAATTGTCAAAAAGCACTGAATATACAGGAAAGTCTGCATTTTACTAATATTAAGCATACCTCATTTAAAAATAAAAATTACAAGCAGAATGTTTTAAAAAGTAAAGATAAATATCCTAGAAAAAAGGCAGAGGATGGGGCAACTTTTGATCTGGCAACTTTCCCTGGAGTCAGGTCATCCTTTTTAAAATGTGCTGGCTCGGTGCCTGTGGCTCAACAGGCTAAGGCACCAGCCACATACACCTGAGCTGGCACGTTCGAATCCAGCCTGGGCCCGCCAAACAGCTATGACGGCTGCAACCAAAAGAAATGGCCGGGCGTTGTGGCGAGTGCCTGTGGTCCCAGCTACTTGGGAGGCAGAGGCAAGAGACTCGCTTGAGCCCAGGAATTGGAGGTTGCTGTGAGCTGTGATGCTACAGCACTCTATCCAGGGTGACAGCTTGAGGCTCTGTCTCAAAAAATAAATAAATAAATAAAATAAATAAAATGTGCTACTGAGGGCAACATAGTGAAACTTTGTCTCAAAAAATATGTATAAAATAAAATAAAATCTGCTGCCCTGATGAACTGTTTTTATGATACTTCATTTGTTGTTTTACAAATGCAGGCTTTTTGGTTGGTTGGTTGTTTTTGAGACAGAGTCTCACCTTCTTGCCCCTGGTAGGGTGCTGTGGCTTCATCGTTCACAGCAACCTCAAACTTTTGTACTCAATCAGTCCCCTTGCCTCAAGCCTCTTGAGTTAGCTGGGTCTACAGGAACCCACCACAACACCACTACTTTTTAGAGATGGGACTCTTACTCAGGCTGATCCCAAACTCCTGAGTTCAAGCAATCCACCTGCCTCAGCCTCTTAGAGTGTTAGGATTACAGGTGTGAGTCACCGCTCCCGGCCCTAAATGCAGTTTTTGGAGAGGAGGAGATTGTATTCTTCCTCACTTATGGACCTGAGGCTTTTCCATATAACCTCATTTCAGAGAACTTTTTATACTTTGTGCTAAGGGAATCTCTTCCCAAGCATGGCAATGAGCTTTGCCATGTCCTAAGAACTTTGAGAAGTGGTCATAGACTCGGTTTTGTCGTCAGATGTGCTGGATTTGCATCCTGCCTCAGCCGTTTGACTCTTGCCTTATCTGTCTGCCTGGCCATTTGTTAGTTGTGTGACTTTGGGCAAGTTGCTTAATTTCTCAAGTCAGAACTTTCTTCTGGTGTAAAGCAGGGATGATTATTTCTTTTCTTTTCCTTTTTTTTTTTTTTGAGACAGAGCCTCAAGCTGTCACCCTGGATAGAGTGCTGTAGCATCACAGCTCACAGCAATCTCCAATTCCTGGGCTCAAGCGAGTCTCCCGCCTCCACCTCCCAAGTAGCTGGGACTACAGGCACCCGCCACAGCGCCCGGCCATTTTTTTTTTTTGTAAAGACAGAGTCTCACTCTATCGCCCTTGGTAGAGTGCCATGGAGTCACAGCTCACAGCAACCTCCAGCTCTTGGGCTTAGGCGATTCTCTTGCCTCAGCCTCCCAAGTAGCTGGGACTACAGGCACCCGCCACAGCACCCAGCTAATTTTTGATGCAGTTCAGCAGGGGCCGGGTTTGAACCCGCCACCCTCGGTATATGGGGCCGGCGCCCTACTCGCTGAGCCACAGGCGCCGCCCAATGCCTGGCCATTTTTTGGTTGCAGCCGTCATTGTTGTTTGGCGGCCCCGGGGGCTGGATTCGAACCCGCCAGCTCAGGTGTATGTGGCTGGCACCTTAGCCCGTTGAGCCACAGCCACCGAGCCTTCTTTTTTTTTCTTTATGGTTTGACCTCTTATTTTTATTGTTTGGATTGGGGGTACTAACAATTAAGTTACACTGATTTCCCTCTTATAACTGTGTCCCACCCCGAAGAGACAGGCCATACACCTGACCCCCCTGACCCCCTCTCCCCTCCATTCTCCCTGCTCCCTCATTCCCCTACCCCCCACCTTGTATTATATCATCTTAAAGCAGGGATGATTAAAAACCTCCATTATAGGGCGGCGCCTGTGGCTCATTGAGTAGGGTGCCGGCCCCATATACCGAAGGTGACGGGTTCAAACCCGGCCTCGGCCTAACTGCAAAACAGAAAAATAGCCGGGCGTTGTGGCGGGTGCCTGTGGTCCCAGCTACTCGGGAGGCTGAGGCAAGAGCCCAGGTGTGGGAGGTTGCTGTAAGCTGTGTGACGCTACGGCACTCCACCAAGGGCCATAAAATGAGATGCTGTCTCTACAAAAAAAAAAAAAAACAAAACAAACCTCCATTCTAAGGACTGAGCTGATGCCCAGAGCCCAGCACTGGGCTTATGCCAATAAGAAAACCTGACTGGGCTGGACCAGGTGGCTCACGCCTGTAATCCCAACATTCTGGAGGGTGGAGACAGGAGGATGGCTTGAGGCTAGGAGTTTGAGACAACCTGGGCTACATAGCTAAACTTTGTCTCTCTCTAAAAAAAAAAAAAACCAGGCAGCACCCGTAACTCAGTGGGTAGCGTGCTGGCCACATACACTGAGGCTGGAGGGTTCGAATCTGGCCTGGGTCAGTTAAACAACAATGACAAGTGCAACAAAAAAATACATGGGCGTTGTGGCGGGTGCCTGTAGTCCCAGCTACTTGGGAGGCTGAGGCAAGAGAATCGCTTGAGCCCAAGAGCTGGAGGTTGCCGCGAGCTGTGACACCACAACACTTTACCGAGGGCGACAAAGAGAGACTCTATCTCAAAAAAAGGAAAGAAAGGAAAAAAGAAAAAGTCTTGTCATTAGAGGATAAAATGGGATGATACAGATGGTGAAAAGTATCCGTAAAAACCTCACCTGTGGAGCTGCATGTGCAGTCTAGGAAAAGTATACCCTCGTCAGCTGTGGATCTAGCGGCCCAGGCATGTCCTGGGATGGAAATAAAATTCAGGGCAAAGGGATTAATTGACAGTCTGCATAATAAATAGATTTCCAGGCCCCTTTAGTTCTCTCACTCCCAGAAAGCTTATACCCGGACAGGAGACTGGAGGTTCTTTGATTATTTTTATTATTTTTAAAATTTCAGGTTAATGTGAGAGTTCAAACAACCAGGTCACCGTATTTGAATTTCTTAGGTAGAGTTCCTCTTGTGCTTGTGTCCTGCACACGAAAGGTGTATCATACATCCCTACCTTGTGCCCATTAAGCGGGAGCACTTCTCCCCCAGCTCGTTACTCCTCTCCTCAACTTGAACTGAAATGAGATGTTTTTCTCCTCTGTGGACGTGAATTAGATCATTTACTGGCTTCATGTTAGTATTGAGTACTTTGGACACTAGCTTTTCCATTCTTGTGATATGTTACTAAGTAGAATGTGAAGGTTCTGGGCCGGGGCACAGTGGCTCACACCTGTAATCCTAGCACTCTGGGAGGCTGAGGCAGGTGGATTGCTTAAGCTCAGGAGCTCAAGACCAACCAGAGCAAAAGTGAGACCCTGTCTCTACTAAAAATAGAAAAACTGAAGCAAGAGGATCACTTGAGCCCAAGAGTTGGAGGTTGCTGTGAGCTATGACGTCACATCACTCTACACAGGGTAACAGCTTGAGACTCTTTTTCAAATTTAAAAAGAAAGAAAAGTCAAAGAGATGGACAAGAGGATTTTGAGAAACAATGAGTTTCATTTTGATTTCTCAACTTAGCCAAACCCATTAATCTAGTGTCAGGGTAGAATCAAGAATTTCTTGAAGTGTTCATGGACTCAAAAATGTATCTGCCATCCCACAGAATAGTAGGAAAATTTTGGAACTCCTGTACATGATAAGAGACTTATATTTATACTATATAAAAATTACATTTTTTTTTTGAGACAAGAGTCTCACTTTGTTGCCCTGGGAAGAGTGCCGTGGCGTCATAGCTCACAGCGACCTCAAACTCTTGGGCTCAGTGATCCTCTTGCCTCAAAATATTACAATTCAGGTGGCACCCATAGCTCAATGGTTAAGGCACTGGCCACATTCACCAAGGTTGGTGAGTTCAAACCCAGCCCAGGCCTGCTAGAACAAGGATGACAATTACAACAAAAAAATAACCCTGCGCTGTGGCAGGCGCCTGTAATCTCAGCTACTTGGGAGGCTGAGGCAAGAGAATCGCTTAAGCCCAAGACTTTGAGGTTGCTGTGAGCTGTGACACCATGGTACTCTACCCAGGGCAACATAGTGAGACTCTGTCTCAAAATATAGATATATATATTACAATTCAATAGGCTAGGCATGGTGGCTCATGCCTGTAATCCTAGCACTCTGGGAAGGCATGGATTGCTTGACCTCAGGAGTTTGAGACCAGTCTGAGCAAGAGCAAGACTCCATCTCTAAAAATAGCCAAGTGCTGTGGCAGGCACCTGTAGTCTCAGCTACAGGGGAGGCTGAGGCAAGGGGATCTCTTGGCCCAAGAGTTTGAGGTTGGACATCAGGGGACTCTACCAAGGGTGATAAGAGATACCACTTCACTGGGTATGATTTCTAGTCATGATACTGCTAGAGTAGCTATAATAAAAAAAATAGAGGGCCATTCGTGGTAGCTTACACATGTCATCCCAGCATTGGGAGGCCAAGGTGATAGATTACCTGAGCTCACGAGTTTGAGATCAACGTGAACAAGAGTAAGACCCTTTCACTAAAAAATAGCCAGGTGCTGTGGCGAGCGCCTGTAGTCCCAGCTCCATGGGAGGCTGAGGCAAGAGAATCACTTGAACCCAAGATTTTGAGGTTGCTGTGAGCTAAGATGCCATAGCACTCTACGGAGGGTGATCAAGTGAGACTCTGTCTCAAAAAAAAAAAAAAAAGGTAAATAAGATGTTGATGAGGATGTTGAGAAAATGGAATCAATCTTCATATATTGCTGATGGAAATATATAAAATCTGCCAGATCCTCAAAGCATAGAGTTACCATACAACCCAGAGATTCCACTCCCAGACATATCCTCAAGATGGAAGAAATCATTATCACACAATAATTTGCACACAAATGTTCATAGCAGCATCATTCATAATAGCCAAAAAGTAGAAACCATCCAATGTCCATCAACTGAAGAACAGATAATGACATATTTACTCAATAGAATATTATACAGCAGACTCAGCGCCTGTAGCATAGTGGTTACAGCATTGGCCACATGCACTGAGACTGGTGGGTTTGAACTCAGCCCAGGCCAGCTAAACAACAATGACAACTGCAACAAGAAGAACAACAACAACAAAAATAGCTGGGTGTTGTGGCGGGCACCTGTAGTCCCAGCTCCTTGGGAGGCTGAGGCCAGAGAATTGCTTAAGCCCAAGAATTTGAGGTTGCTGTGAGCTGTGATGCCATGGCACTCTATCAACGGCAACAAAGTAAGACTCTGCCTCAAAAAAAAAAAAAAAAAGAAAGAATATTCAGCAATAAAAAGAAATGAATGGAGCTCGGCGCCTGTGGCTCAATGGGCTAATGCGCCAGCCACATACACCTGAGCTGGCGGGTTCGAATCCAGCCCGGGCCCGCCAAACAACAATGACGGCTGCAACCAAAAAATGGCCGGGTGTTGTGGTGGGCACCTGTGGTCCCAGCTACTTGGGAGGAGGAGGCAAGAGACTTGCTTGAACCCAGGAATTGGAGGTTGCTGTGAGCTGTGATGCCACAGCACTCTATCCAGGGTAACAGCTTGAGACTCTGTCTCAAAAAAAAAAAAAGAAAGAAAAGAAATGAATGGGTATATAGCTAAAAGTATCAAAATCAAGGACTTAGATATTTCTACACCCATGTTCATAGCAGCATTATTCACAATAGCCAAAAGATGAAAGCAACCCAAGTGTTCATCAGCAAATGACTAAATAAATATAATCAGGAAACAGAAACACAAACAGAAACATCTTTCAAAGGAAAGATGTTCTGACATATGCTGCAACGTGGGTGAACCTTGACGACACTATGTTATGCAAATAAGACAGCCATGGCTTGGCGCCTGTGGCTCAACCGGCTAAGGCACCAGCCATGTACACCTGAGCTGGCGGGTTCGAATCCAGCCCGGGCCCACTGAACAACAATGACGGCTGCAACCAAAAAAAAAAAAAAAAATGTCCGGGCATTGTGGCGGGCACCTGTAGTCCCAGCTACTTGGGAGGCAGAGGCAGGAGACTCGCTTGAGCCCAGGAGTTGGAGGTTGCTGTGAGCTGTGATGCCACAGAACTCTATCCAGGGTGACAGCTTGAGGCTCTGTCTCAAAAAAAAAAAAAAAAAAAAAAGAAAGAAAGAAAAGAAATAAGACAGCCACAAAAAGAGAAATACTGTATGATGCCACTAATATGAAGTACCTAGAAGAGTCAAATTCATACAGACAGAATGTAGAACGGTGGCTCCCAGGGTTGGGGGAGAAGAGGGGAGGGCAGGGACTATTTAATGTGTGTAGAGTTTCAGTTTTCCAAAGTGAAATGAGTGAGATTGGTTATAAAACAATGTGAATATATTTAACACTACAGAATTATATACTTGAAAATCATTATGATGGCTTGAGCTGACAGGTTCAAGACCAGCCTGAGCAAAAGTGAGACCCTTCCCTAAAAATAGCCACGTGTTGTGGCAGACACCTGTAGTCCCAGCTACTTCAGAGGCTGAGGCCAGGGAATCACTTGAGCCCAAGAGTTTAAGGCTGCTGTGAGCTATGATGTCACAGCACCCTGCCCAGGGCGACAAAGTGAGACTCTGTCTCAGAAAAAAAAAAAAAAATGGTTATGATGGGGCTGGGCAAAGTGATTCACTGCTATAATCCCAGCTCTCTGGGAGGCTGAGGCAGGTGGAATTCTTTGAGTTCACAAATTAGAGACTGGTCTGAGCAAGAGCAAGACCCCCCATCTCTACTGAAAATAGAAAAAATTAACTGGATGTGGTGTCACATGCCTGTAGTCCCACCTACTTGGGAGACTGAGGCAAGAGGACCACTTGAGCCCAAGAGTTTGAGGTTACTGTAAGCTATGATGCCATGGCACAGTAGCCAAGGCGACTGAGTGAGGTGAGACTGACAAAAAAAAAAAAAAGGTTATGATGGTAAATTTTTTCTTTTTTAGAGACAGAGTCTCATTTTGCTGCCCTTGGTAGAGTGCTGTGGCATCACAGCTCACAGCAACCTCCAGCTCATGGGCTTAGGTGATTCTCTTGCCTCAGCCTCCCGAGTACCTGGGTCTACAGGCGCCCGCCACAACACCCAGCTTTTTTTTTTTTTTTTTTCAGTCTTTGGCCAGGGCTGGATTTGAACCCACCACCTCCGGCATATGGGGCCAGCACCCTACTCCTTTGAGTCACAGGTGCCACCTAGCCCAGCTTTTTTTTTATTGCAGTTTGGCCAGGGCCAGGCTTGAACCTGCCACCCTCAGTATATGGGGCCAGTGCCCTACTCACTGAGCCACAGGCACCTCCTGATGGTAAACTTTGTTTACAGCAATTAAAAATTTTTTTAAGTTAATTTAAAAAAGAAATGAAATACTGACATAAGCTACAACATGATTAAGCCTTGGAAACCTTATGCTAAGTAGAAGAGGCTAGCCACAGAGGACCACATAATGCATGATTCCATTTATGTGAAATGTCCATAAAAGGCAGATCCGTAGAGACACAATGTAGATTAGGATTAGTCGCCACTGCCTGGGACCCAGGTCCAGGGTGGCAAGAGAGATTGGTGGGGTGACAGCTAAAAAAGGATATGCAGTTTCTTTTGGGGGGCTGAAGAAAATGTTCTAAAAATGGATTGTGTTGATGATTTCACAACACTGTAAGTATATGAAAAATGATTAAACCACGCTTTAAATGGATGAATTTTTTAGTATATGAATCATATCTAAATAAGGCCTTTAATAAATTATGTGTTACATATATTTAGGAAACTAAAACCAGACGTACTTCAGGAAAATAAGGAAATTTCCAAGAAAGAGGAAGACACAGGATCTGGGAAATTCATGCTACAAGCTGACAGAGTAAGCAGTCCAGATTAGAATAGGAAAGCTCTAGTCTAGAAAGTTATATATATAAAAAGAACCATTTGGAAAATGCTTCTATGGGAAGAAAGGAAGAAAGAAAGAAAGAGCAGAGAGAGGGAAGGAGCGAGGGGGGTCTTGATGTGTGCCACACCTTTTGGGGGCAAAACACGATTGTAAGAGGGACTTTATCTAACAAATGCAATCAGTGTAACTTTGTTTCTTGTACCCTCAATGAATCCCCAACAATAAAAAAAAAAGAAGAAGAAAGAGAGAAAGAAAGAAAGGGGGGAAAGGGAGAGGGAAATGAAGCAGTTGTTAATTATAGGCAAAACAAGTTATAAAAGAATGAAAATTTAATCATATACTATGTGTCTCAGCTGTGAGTAATAATTACATAATCACAGTAATGTGTACATTGTATAGCATTAATAAAAATGGTCCCATAAAATATACTGCCAAGTGAGGGAAGTGGGGGTAGTTGTGAAAAGATATGTAGTAGTTAATATCTCATCTGAAACTCAAGATAGAGTAATGTAAAGAAAAAGAGTAATGTAAATTTATTATTTAGAAAAATGGAGATCACTGGCTCGGCCCCCATAGCACAGTGGTTACAGTGCCAGCCACATACACCCAGGCTGGCAGGTTTGATCCCGGCCTGGGCCAGCTAAACAACAATGACAACTGCAGCAAAAAATAGCCAGGCGTTGTGGCGAGTGCCTGTAGTCCCAGCTACTTGGGAGGCTGAGGCAAGCGAATGGCTTAAGCCCAAGAGTTTGAGGTTGCTGTAAGCTGTGATGCCATGACACTCTACCTAGGACAACAGCTTGAGACTTTCTTAAAAAAAAAATAGAAAAATTGCCAGATGTTGTGGCAAATGCCTGTAGTCTCAGATACCCAGGAGGGTGAGGCAAGAGGCTCGCTCGGGCCTAGGAGTTTGAGGTTCCAGTGAGCTGTGATGATGCCAGCACACTTCCTATTCAGCCTGGGCAAGAAGCAAGACCCTTTCTCAAAAAAATAAAATAAAATAAAAGCCAACTCCAGGACATTTGCTTTTTATTTTAATTTGAGAATATTGATACAAAAGAAAAAAATAGTTAAAATTTATTTCTCAGAACAACTAATCTAAATGTTAACAAGACTGTTGTTGATTGCTGGGAGGAGCATGTCCCCATCCCGTTTGCTCTTCTCAGCAGTGTCAGAGCATGTGGCCAACAGTTTCTTAGCACCACACCCTTGGAACCATGGTCAGAGGCTTTTCCAATGTCTCCAGCCTCTGTGGCACCCATATGCTATAAACAGAGTTTAGTCACTCAAACCTTTGGCTCTTTAATCAGATAGTTGGCAAGGTTGATATTTGCTGCTCACAAAGAATTCTGTCTTTGTGAGAAGCACACCTCTTGATTTAGCATCGTCTTTTCTCGTTGGGTTTTCATGTTTAACACTTTTCAGCAGATAATCACAGCATATTCATGAGGAATCAATTTTGTTAAGCCTGCTGGAAGAACACAAGATGTCAACCAAATCCTCAGGCTTGGTTATGAATGGTCATTAGACCATCAAATAATTAAGAACCCTAGCTGGTCACAACTATCAGCCAGGATTATCCAAAGTTGTCCTGACTCATCTTACATCCATTTACCCATTACTAGTTCAGTCCTTGGTCAGAATACCTTTCAGCATAGAATGCACCATATTTTGCCATATATAATGCACATTTTTACATCCACATTTTTGAGGGAAAAGTAAGGAGGTGCATTATACATGGGTAGTACTAATTCCATATCTATATAAATGTTTTTAATTATTTTATTTATGCTTATGTGTTAATAGTGATACTCTAGGAAGCAATAACATCTGTACTACTACTTCCCTCCCTGGCTACCCCCTCACTGGGCGAGTGCCTCCATACCGCTCAACTGATCGCCACTGGACACTGCCACCACCTCCATCTTGGAAGTAGGCCTGCCACTAACAGGGACACAACAGTTAGCATTGGGACCTTGGGGAAAAGACGGCAGCACAGTGGTGCCCCCTTCTCTCTGCAGCTGCTGGCTGCACCTCTTGTGAGAGAAGGAAGTGTTACTGCATGGTCATCTCCACCTTCATTTAAAAACTTAAAGTGGAAGGAGAGCCCCAAATGGGGATACACATTATACACCATACCAAAATATGGTAGCTTTTCTAGGTCACCATATGGAAATGTTTCTTTTAAGTTTTAGAAGAATAAGACAATGATGATTATTACCATTCCAAACATCACACATTTTGATCCTATGTTACATCACATAGGTATGTGATAATTATCAGACACTAAAGGAATGTATTTTATTTACATTTCTGCTGCTGTGTTTCAGATATTTACAATATAAGAATACTTAAATAGGGGATTCACTTCTACCATCTTTATTTAGACTGCCATTTGTTCTTTTATAGACAGATTTTTTTGGTATTGCTTTACACAACAAAAGAGAAAAGAGAGAGACATATGCCCTTAAATTTTATGAAGAAGTTTCTTATCCAGATAGGCTTACAGTAAATTAAAATGCTTACTTTATGTAGGGATGATGACATGAAAAACTTGAATTCAGTTCATCTATCATCTTTCAGAGTACAGGAAGTAGAAAGAAGCATTGTAGGTGCAACCCCCAAATTACAGCTGCTTAAACCTAAAACTACAAGAAAATATTCCCAATGTCTTCTTCCATGAAAATATGTAGCTTGTTTTACATTATCTTTCTCTCGCATTTTGAGATTCATGATTTTTTTTTCATAGCCTTACCTTGTCACCCTGGGGTTGAGTACCATGGCATCATTATAGCTCACAGCAACCTCAGTCTGCTGGGTTCAAGTGATCCTCCTGTCTCAGCCTCCTAAGTAGCTGAGACTACAGGCATCTGCAACAATGCCTGGCTAGTTTTTCTATTTTTAGCAGAGATGGGGGTCTCACTCTTGCTCAGGCTGGTCTCAAACTCCTGAGCTTAAGCAATCTACCCACCTCAGCCTCCCATACTGCTAGGATTACAGGTGTGAGCCTCTGTGCCCAGCCATGAATATTTTTCAAGTCTGCTCTTTTTTGTTATGCCTTTCTATCCCATTCTGGGAAACAATGAGGTCTGGAGTAGAAAAGTGTCTCTGGATTCTCCAGGCAAAGAAAAGGCACACCAAGGAGAATAATTGTACCCATATTTTATCATCCCTTAAATCAGTCCTTCCCAAACTTCTTGAAGGGAAAAATGACCAAGAAATTTATTAACAGTATTAATTACCTTGCCATATGCAGAAGAATGAAACTGGCACTCTATCATTCCCCATATACAAAAATCAACTCAAGATGACTTAAATGTAAGACCTGAAACTATAAAAACATTAAAAGAAAACCTAGGTCTCTTCTGGACATTAGTTTAGGCAAAGAAATCTCCAAGGTACAGGCAACAAAAATAAAAGTAGATAAATGGGACATAAACAAAAAAGCTTTTGCAGAGCAAAATAAATAATCAACAGAGTGAACAGATAACCTGTAGGATGGGAGAAAATATTTGCAAACTGTGCATCTAACAGGGAAGTAGTATTCAGAATTCACAAACAACTCAAACAACTTAACAACAACAATAACAAATAATTCCATTAAAAAGTGGGCAAAAGAAATGAATAGACATTTTTCCTAAGAAGACATTCAAATGGCTAATAGGCATATGCAAAAATGCTCAGCAACACTAATTATCAGAGATATGGAAATTAAAACCACGGTGAGGTAATCATCTTGCATCAGTCAGAATGGCTATTATCAAAAAGACAAAAAATTGGCTTGGTGCCTGTGGCTCAATGGGCTAAGGCACCAGCCACGTACACGTGAGTTGGCAGGTTCGAATCCAGCCCGG
Source organism: Perodicticus potto (assembly GCA_963574655.1). Classification (NCBI taxonomy): domain Eukaryota; kingdom Metazoa; phylum Chordata; class Mammalia; order Primates; family Lorisidae; genus Perodicticus; species Perodicticus potto. The sequence continues at coordinate 16,815 of CAUYRH010177981.1, forward strand.
GCCCACCAAACAACAATGACGGCTGCAGCCAAAAAATGGCCGGGCGTTGTGGCGGGCACCTGTAGTTCCAGCTACTTGGGAGGCAGAGGCAGGAGACTCACTTGAGCCCCGGAATTGGAGGTTGCTGTGAGCTGTGATGCCACAGCACTCTATCCAGGGTGACAGCTTGAGGTTCTGTTTCAAAAAAAAAGACAAAAAATAATAGATGTTGTTCAAGATGTGGAGAAACGGAATGCTTATACACTGTTGGTGGGAATGTGAAGTAGCATAGGAAATTTCCTTTCTCCAAGGAAAACAGTATGGAGACCTCTTGAAGAACTGAAAATGTGAATACCATTTGATCCAGCAATCCCACTATTGGGAATCTCATCAACAAAGTAAGAGAAATAATTCTATCAAAAAGACACGTGCACTTGTATGTTAATCGCAGCATTGTTCACAATAGTGAAGATATTGAATCAACCTAAGTATCCATCAATATATAATCAGGTAAAGAAAATGTGGTGTATATACACAATAGAATACTATTCAGTTATAAAAAGAATAGAATCATGTCTTTTGCAGCAACATGGATGGAACTGGAGGCCATTATTTTAAGGGAAACGACTCAGACACAGAAAGACAAATATTGCATGTTCTCATTGATAAGTGGGAGCTAAATAACCTGCACACACGGACATCAAGAAAACAACGATAGACAATGGAGACTTGGAAGGGTAGTGGGGTGGGAGGGGGGTTGATGACAAGAAATTACTTAATGGGTGCTAAGTATATCATTCAGGTGAGGGATACTCTAAAAGCCCTCACTTCACCTCTATGCATTATATCAATGTAACAAAATTGTACTTGCATCTCAAACATTTATACACATTTTAAAAACAAATAACTAAACATTTTTTAAAGATAAAAATATTAACTCCAAATCTGTGCTTCTGAAGAGTCTGATTCAATAGGCTTAAAGTGGTACCAGGGATCTGTCACTTACTACTAGGACATTGTAATTAGGGAAGTTCATGAAATGTTGAATTAAAGTAGTTTTTCACACACAGTGGCTCAAAGATCACCTTTAAAGAATCAGGGCCACTGACAGGGCCACTGACAGTGTATATCATGCTACAGTCACCCACCAACTCATTCCCAACAGAACTCATTCCTGTTCTCTGTAGGTTTTGGAAGGGATTGCTTCTTGGCCTTTTGGCTAAGATCAAATGTAGATTTTGCAAGGTACCCAAACCCAACTGTGCCACTGTGCAGGTTGTGACCTGTCCAGCAAAGTGCGCAGGAGCTGGGACTGAAATTCCACCATCCTTGATGCCGAGAAGTGCTCACTGGTGGGAGTCTGAGACCCGAGGAAGGAGAGCTTTTTAGATTGGTTGACCCAGGAGAGGTGCCTTTTGAACTTGGCACCATGTTGCATGCGTGCCAGCTGCTGCCCATTCAGAATGGCCTAGAGTGGTGGCCTCATGTACAGATTCCTGGGTTCTTACCCCAGATCTATTGAAACAGCATCTTTGCTTTGGTTGTACTTTAAATCATCTCCCCCCATTCTGCCTACTGGTATTCTTACAAATACAAAAGTTGGAAATCCACCAACAGCTTAGAGGCAAATTCTTTAAACAGTGATTTCTATGGTACACATGATTCCATATTCTTTTCATCCCTGATCTTTGTGGACCGATATCAGAAGTTGCAGGTGGCATTCCCCCTTCATTTCCACACGTAAGTGGATTCTAGTCCTCATGCTCCAGTCACCCACCAACTCATTCCCAAGTGTGTCTCTGTAGGTTTTGGAAGGGATTGCCTCTTGGCCTTTTGGCTAAGATCAAATGTAGATTTTGCAAGGTACCCAAACCCAATCTTCCCTGGTATTTCATCTTCTACCTGCTGCATTGCTTTAGAATCCTTGATTCTGTCTCTGGCCCTTCGTTTCACTTCCCCAACTTCTCACCAGCTGATGGGGCGTCATCCAGCCAGCGACCAGAGACATACTGGCTGAGGACATGCTGGCTCCCTTCCTGTGGCACAGAACAAGTGCCTTCTCTGGATGTCCACCACCATTTAGTCTCCAGAAGGGCTACTCAGGTTCAGATATCTGGGAACAGATTTTATTGAATTTATTTATTTAGTTAGTTAGTTCTGAGCTGGGCCATTGCATTCGTCTGAGGCCAACACATTTCATAAGGTGATCTCTGATTTAAAGCCTAGTGAAATAATGCAGGAGAAAGGGCAAAATTGAGAATCACCACAAAAATGAATGTCACTTCAGATTTATTGGATTGCCTTCCATCATGGTGAGGGGTGTCCAACTTGCAGCTTGTGGGCCGCATTATGTGAGAACTTTTTTGCTTATCTGTGGTGTTGGATATCACAAAAATTATGCACACACCATTTTTTGCTCATCAGTTTGTGTTAGTGTTTGTGTATTTAATGTATGGCCCAGGAAAATTCTTTTTCCAATGTGCAGCCAGAGAAGAAAAATGGTTAGACACCCCTGTGAGTTTCCTGCTTTCTTTGCAGATTTTCTAATGTTAAGAGTTTCTTTTTGAATCAATATTAGAATTACCCCCCAGATTCCTGCCTCTAAAACAGTGAATGCTTATAGGTCTGTGCACTTAGAGACACAAAGAGTGTTTATTTTCTTGTTTTCAGATCCCTTAGGCTACCACTGCTACTTCTGCTATTGGTAACCAGGTTCCTCCTACTCCCAAAGTTCAGACAACTGTATTAGACATGTCTGGAAAATACGATATTTCACTTATTGAAGGGAATGGGCTTTAATATGTTTTTCCTTATCTTCATGTAATAAGAGCCATAAATAATATAGTAGGAGATAAAGAAAAACTTTAATATTTTTCAGTGAATTTCTGGAAGTTAAAAAAAAACCCTCAAATTTGAGGAAATCATTACTTAGGGGGCAAAAATACTACTGCAATCAACTGATTCTTCCTAGAAGCAATTATTTTGTCACAAAGATTAGATAGAGCTATGACTTGTTATTAGCCTATGATAACCAGAAAATGATAGTTCTTTTTTTTGTGGTTTTTTTTTTTTTGGCCAAGGCTGGGTTTGAACCCACCACCTCCGGTATATTGGGCTGGCGCCTTACTCCTTTGAGCCACGGGCGCCACCCGAAAATGACAGTTCTCGAAAGTGAAATGACACATGTTATCTATTAAATATTATTAATGAGGTGCACCATTTTCTTTTGTTTTCTTTTTTCTCTTTCTTTCTTTCTTTCTTTCTTTTTTTTTTTTTTTGAGACAGGGTCTCAGTATGTTGCCCTGGGTAGAGTGCCGTAGCGTCACAGCTCACAGCAACCTCAAACTCTTGGGCTTAAGCAATTCTCTTGCCTCAGCCTCCCAAGTAGCTGGGACTATGGGCGCCCATCTCAATGCCCGGCTATTTTTTGGTTGTAGCTGTCATTGTTGTTTGGCCGGCCCAGGCCAAGCTTGAACCCACTAGCTCTGGTTTATGTGGCTGATGCCCTTGCTGTTGAGCAATAGGTGCCAAGCCGAGGTGCACCATTTTCTTTGACAAAACAAAGTTAGGTTTTAGTCTTACAAAAGCAATTTCTTCTCCCTTAAAATGTCCTCCCTAGAAAACTAGGGAATGGATGGAAATGGTGTCAATTTTCCAAATAACTCAACTGGACTTGAGTAATCCTTGCTGCCTCTACTTAACAGCGTTAAGCATCTTGTGACACAAATGTCCTGCAAAGCTGTGCTGCTTGATGCACTTTCAGTGGCCTGAGTTTCGCGATCAGGGGGTGGACACAAAGTCTTAGATTGAAAGTGAGTCTCGACTGGGGATAGAATCACCTCACATCCTAGACAAGGGTCTACACATGGTTAAGGGGCTGACTCCTGTAATAGAAATGACAGATCAGTGCAGGTGGCAATGTCTCAAAAAAAAAAAAAGTGGAGATTTAGGTTCCATCCAGTCTTGGGGCATCCTTAACATCTGAGGAAGGGAACAAACTTATGCAAATTGCCAGATGCGGTTCTGTTTCCCCCCACGTTTTCCTCACTGGTGTCTGTTTTCTTGTCCATTGTGTTTAAAGCATCTAGAGAACTCATCAGGAGAAGGAACTTGCTCTTTTATTTGTAACACAGAAAAAAGAAAAAGAGGAAAAGAAAAGAAGAGCCCTTCCCTTGCTGGGATACTGTAGAAAATATTTCATTGCTGTGCACACTGGGAAGATTCGGTTTGGGCAGGGAGCAGCAGGAGGCTGGCCAGCTCTTTGAACGGTGGGGAGCATGGCCCTGGCTCCTGGGGTCACTCAGCCTTGCCTTCTGTCTTGGAGAGAAAGTAAATCAGTGTTCGAATATTAACAAAAATTCCCCGAAGAGTGTGCGTCATAGACATGACATTTGAAAAGTAGAATTTATATCTTGAACGCTTTGGAAAAGTGATCCGTTCCCTTTCTTTGTTAGTTTGGGTTTTTTTCCCAGAGTCAGCGGTGGGCTTTGGTTTTTGTCTTCCTCTTCAAGTCGCTCAAACCTTAGGGCACGTGGAGGATGGAATAATGGGGAGCGGGTGCTCAGGGTCGAGGTTCTGTTTCAGATAACAATTTACAGTTTATAATAAGCTCATAAACATCTGGAATCCACCCAACTGGCCTGGTGTGGTTGCAAGAAAGGCTGTCCTGAGATTATTCAGAGTTCCTGCCCTACTCAGGACATACGTGGGTGAATATCTTTTCCCAGTGTGTCTCTGCTTTGCTTCTAGAGGAAAGGTTATGTGTAGGTAGACTGAGATGTGGAAAGAAAAAAATACTTCACATATTACTATTAGATGACTATTCTCATAAGCCTCCTGTTGGTCATAGGATATGTCTGATAATTTGCTTAAAATGTAATTTTTATAGAACTCTGTCTTTTCAAAAATTTTTGTACATAGATATGGGTGAGTATCTATAGTATATATGCATGTGTATATAATATGTATGTACCATATACCTGTATTAGATATAATGTGCAGCTCCTATATATATATATACACACACATATATAAATAGAAATAAAATAAGGAAATGAACAGAATATTCTGCTGTCCAGAGATACAGATATACAAATGTGATCATCTTTTTGTATGTCAGAAAAAAAAAGAATATGGCAACAGTATATATAAGGAGACATGCTTTTATCTCTAGTAATGCTCTCCATAGGCAAATTTATAAGGCAAATTTTAAAAGACTCTTTTCTGTATATCTGAAAACTGAATACACCAAGTGCCTTACTGGAGTTTAAGAAAAAAAACGAGGTAAGAATAGCATTTAGAATTTCTGTGTTTTTCTCCAGGAAGCAACTACTTAGTACTACAAAGAACTGCAAATACTAATATTTTCAGTTTACAGGGAAAGCTTGAAACTTACAACAGAAGTTTCAAAGACTAACTTCTGAGCCTTTGCCAATACACTGCATTTATTTTTGGCTTCCTGTGTACTTACAGTTTGCTTACACCAAGTTTTATGTAGGCTTTGATTTTTATCCAAAATATTTAACACTTCTAATGAGCTCCCTCCTCTGACAGGTTAGTAGCCTTTCCATAGGGGCTGAGCCCTTGCAGCAGCCTGGCTCGTTTTAAATAAACATGTAAAATCAATGATGGCAATGGAGAGAACACACGCAGGATCCCAGGGCTGGCCCTCATGCCACAGCAGAAATGATTCATCAGTAATGCAGCCAGAGTTCCCAGAGTAATAACTTCCATTTGACCACTAAAATGGAAGAGAAAGATAGGGATGATTTTTTAAAAAAATTAAGTTTAGAAAAATGTGGACATCTCATACTTGGTAGTACTTGGTAGGAGTATATATACTCCTCAGGGCCAAACATGAGGATAAGAGATTTAAGAAAAGGAAGAATCCAATTATGATGCCTAATCCTAGCTAGTTAATAAAAGACAAAGGCATTTCTTACAAAAAGCAAAAGTAATCGTTCTAGTTTTATTTTATTCTAAACTTGCTGCATCTCATGATTAAAATTTTTTAAGGTAACATCTGAATGGGTCTGCATCCCTTGGGTTTAATGAACAGTAGGTTGTGGAATGATTTATTCAATGAGCGTGTTAAAGAAGCTTGAAAACAAGCAATCTTGCTAATTTAGTTTATCTTCCAAAAGGTGTGGGACTCAGAATTATTATGTAAGTAATGATTTCAATTTAGGTAAGAACTCGATCTGAGAATGTGTGTCCAATCTATTAAAGGCATGGAGTGCTGTAGGGAAGTTCTGGGCATTCAGTTATCAGTAGTGTTCAACTGTCCATTTCAGTGGCAAGTACTGTGCCAGTCAAGGGTATATCAAAATAAAGAACTGGTATGTGCCATGGTAGAGGCATCAACAAGTACACTAGGAGAACACAGGGTCACACAATAGCGCTCACCTCGGACCTGGAAAGGTTCCCTACATGGGGTAGCCTTTGAATCGTGTCTTGAAGGAATAGCAAGCATGTTCCTGATGAGGAAGGAGCTGGTCCTTCCAGGCGAGGGGAACTGCCAGGGTCAAGACATAGAGACCCAAACCCAGCAGATCTTTTATCAAAGCTTAATGTTGTAATATTTGTAGCTGAGTACAGGATAGGAGATTTTCCCCCACTATTTTCCTGCATTACCTTTGTCTACTCATTATGAAGTTAGACTAAATGATCTCTAAGCTTCAAAATTGTCCGATCCTATGAAATTCAGAAAAAAAGTCTTGTTATTACTTGTAAGAAAAAAATCTTCGGGGTGAACAAGGGTGTGGGATTGTTTCCATGCAAATGAAGATTTGCAGCTGCCTCACACAACCATATTAAACAGAAAAGGGGAAAAAAAGACTTTTTTATTCTTAGCATATCTCCATTACATGTGCCTTTAGTACTATCTGGAAGGAAGATAACAAATTCTCCTCTAATAATAGATGTTTCTTTCTTTCTTTTTTTTTTTTTAACAAGTGAACAGTTTATTGATAATTAAACAAAGGTATGATGTGATACCATACAAGCAAGACACTCAAGATAGGTATAATAGTACTACTCACACAAAAGCTTAAATGTCACCTCAAAAAAAAAAATCATAAGAAAAAAGAGAAAGCAATTTCACTGTTATAAAATAAGATATTTAATGCAAAGTATTAACTCTGCCCCCCTAAAGCCCAACCTCCCAACAAACAAAAAACTATCTGGGAATACTGCTATGCTAACATATTAACCACAGTATAATCATTCATAGGAAAACAGTAATTAAGCAATGAATTAAATTAAATAACAAGTTCAAACTATCATAAACTCATAGACCACAATGACTTTGCAAAACAAGCAATTTCAGAAACCTTATAAACAATTAAAAAAAAAGAAATATTTCAATATCATTCTACTTAATCTGGATACACCTGATATTGAAATTGGAGAAAATATATTGTTAGAAAGGGAAATTATAAACATGTTTCACTTATAGATGAAGATGCAATATCCTAAACAACATATTGACAAGTTGAATTAAAAAATTAATATTTAAGTAATGTACTTTGGTCAAAATTGATTCCAATTTATAGGAAAGTTAATGTACTTATGAATGTACTTCTTTCTTCTTCTGAAATTACA
>CAUYRH010177987.1:0-23738 GCA_963574655.1 Perodicticus potto
TTCTGTATCTTTGAGATAATCATATAGCTTTTCTCCTTTTATCTCTTGATATGGAAAATTGTATAACCCAATTTTTCATTGTTAATAAATATTACATTCCTAAGAAAAAACACCATTTGATCATGATGTCTAAATGTCTATTTATGGGTAAAATCCATTTGCTAACATTTTCTTTAAAATGTAATCATGTATTTTTATGAAAGAGATACATGTGTAGTTTTCATGTTATACATTTTTAAGTATTGAATGTAAATTAATATTGGCCTCATGGAATGGGTTAGGAAGTCTTCTTTCTTCTTTTGCTTTTGGAAAGAATTGAGAATTATAATTATTTTTTCTTAAATGTTAGTAGAATTCACCAGTGAAACCATTCAGGCCTAAAGTTTCCAGTGTGGCAAAATTTTGAACTATACTAATGGTTCTTTAATAGATAGAGAACTATTTTAGTTTTCTATAACCTTTAGTGTGAGCTTTGATAGGTCTGTGCCTTTTAAATAATTTATCCATTTTATCTAAATTGTTACACATATTTGCTTAAAGTTTTTACTACTATTGTAGTGTTTTAACAGTTATAGGATCTGTAGTGCATTCCCCTACCATTTTTCTGTTATTAGTAATGTATATCTTCTGGTTTTTTTCCTGATCAATATAACTAAATTTTTTGCATAGTTTTTTGTATAGAGTTTTATCAACTCTATCAATCTTTTGATTTCATTGCTTTTTTATATATTTCGATGATTTATGTTTTCATCCTTTTTGCATTATTCCATTTTACTTTGAGTTTAGTACCTGTTCTTTGACTAGATTCTTAAGATCAAACTATATATACCCCTTCTATTTACTAAATAAGTACTAAATGTGATTAATTTCTCTGTAATTACCACTTTAGCTGCACCCTATTCATCTTAGGTAGCATGATTTCATTCGTATTCATCTATAAATACTTTATATTTTTTCTTGTGATTTCCTCTTTGAACCATAAGTTATTCAAAAGTGTACTGTTTAGTTTCCAGACATTTAGAGATTTTCCTTGTAGCTTGTAGATGTAAACCTAATGCCACTTAATCAGAAACATATTTCATATTAATATTTTAATTCATAAAAATAATCAATAAGGGTTAATATCAAGAATATGGTCCTATGTGGGCTTGAAAAAATAATATCCTGCTATTTTTGGATGGATTATCCTTTACATATCAATAGTAAATATTAGCTGATAATGTTGTTTAAATATTTATTTTCACTGGTTTTCTTTCAAGTAGTTCCAAGAATTAGTGACTGAGAAGTATTGGAATCTCTAACTAATCTGTAGATTTTTCTAGTTCTGCTTTTAATTCCATTAGTTTTTCCTTCATGCATTTTTAAGCTGTATCATTAAATGCACAATTAGAAAACATATAAACTTGATAAATAGAATGGAAACATAATTCACACTGGGCGTGGTGGCTCATGCCTGTAATCCTAACACTCTGGGAGGCCAAGGAGGGTGGATTGCCTGAGTTTATGAGTTCAAGACCAGCCTGAGCCAGAACAAGACCTTGTCTCTAAAAAAAATAGCCAGGCATTGTGGCAGGCACTTGTAGTCCTAGCTACTTGGGAGGCTGAGGCAATAGAATTGCTTAAGGCCAAGAGTTTGAGGTTGCTGTGAGCTGTGTCACCACAGCATTCTATTAAGAGTGACAAAGTGAGACTCTATCTCAAAAAAAGAAACATAATTCACATATAAAAATGAATTATGATTTTAATATAGTCACTTCAACTTACTTTGATTAGTGTTAGCATAATGTAGTCTTTTTCCATCCTTTACATTTATATAATTGAAATAGAATTAATGGAAATTCACACTTTTAAAGTGAACAATTCTTATTTCTTTTGTTGTTGTTGTTGCAGTTTGGCTGGGGCCAGGTTCGAAACCACCACCCTTGGTATATGGGGCCAGCACCCTACCCACTGAACCACAGGAGCCACCCACAATTCAGATTTTCTAAGTGTTTTTTATGTAACTCTCACTCCTATCTAATTTCTAAACACTCCATTGCCCCAGAGAGAAACTATTTACCTATTAGTGATTGCTATGCATTTATCTTTCTCCTATCCCTGGAAAAATAATAATCTACTTTCTATCTCTATGGGTTTATGTATTCTGGACATTTTATGGAAAGAAAATAATATGTTAGGTTTTTTTTTTTAATTTTTTTGACTATTCTGGGTCCCATACATTTCCATATGAATTTTATAAGCAGCCCGTTAATTTCTAAAAAAGAAAATTAAGGAATCTGGGATTTTGAAAAAGATCATGTTAAATTTTTAGATTAATGTAGGGATACAAAAGATGAAACACAATTATAGCTCAGAAAGAAGGAGAGAGGAGGATGGTGAGGGAAGGGAGGGAGACAGGTGGAGGGAGGATATTCTCTGGGACTTCACCTACAGTATATATTGCAAGCGTACATGTCAAATATATTAACAGTACAGTATAAATGTTTAAACACAACAATTGAATAAGTGAGCTGAATGATATATTGACCACTTTGATGTGAACATTCTAGATTGTATATAGAATCAACACATTGTACCCCATAAATGCAGTAATGTACACAGTCATGATCTAATAAAAAAATAAATAATGTAGGGAATATTTCCATCTTAACAATATTAACTATTTCAACCCATGTTCATGAGATATCATTCCATGTATTTACATATTCTTTAATTTCTTTCGATGTTTACTCTGGATTTTGGTTTACAGATATGGCAGTTCTTTTATTAAATTTATTCCTAAATATCTTAATTTTTGATTTGAAATTTGAAATTTTCAAATTTTCAGATTGTTTTACTGCTACTACATGCCAATGCAGTAGACCCTTTTTCTTAATCTTGTATCCTGAAGACATACTGAACATGTTTTCTAGATAAAGCTCATGAAATGTTCAAACTAAGGATAGTTTTGCTTATTCCTTTAAAATCTGGATTTCTTTAATTTCCTTTATTGCCTAGTTTAAAAATTTCAATAGAATGTCAGATAGAAGTGATAAAAGCAATACCATCTTCTTCAGAAGTTAGGAGGCAAGCTTTTGTGTATAAAATATTATGTTAGCTATGGGTGATTTATAGATGACTTTTATAAGGTTGAGGAAATTCCTCCCTACTCCTGTTTTTTTCAGTGTTTTGTCATGAAAAGGTGTTGCATTATACACTTTAGTATATTGAAGTGGTATATTACATTGATTGATTTGTCTTAAATCACACTTGAATTCCATGGGGTCGTGTACAATCATTTTTATAAGTTTCTGAATTTGAATTTGGTTAGCTAGTATTTTATTGGTGATTTTTTTGACTCATTAAATGTTGATTTTTGTGTCTGTGGTTTTCTTTACTTGTGTTGTTTTTGTCTGTTTTGGGTATAATGCTACTCTCATAGAATGAAATGGGAAATGTTCTTTTTCTATTTTTTGAAGAAGTATTTGAATGATTGTTTTTTGTTCTTTAGCTTTAAAATGAATTTAATCAATGTGTAATAGATGTACATAGTTTCGAGGTACCTGTAATAATTTAATATATTCATGTAATTTATAAAGTTCAAATCAGTGTACTTGGGATATTTACAAACTTAAATATCTGTTTTTATGCTAGAGTGATTCAAATTCTTCTTTTCTAGCTATTTTGAAATATACAGTAGATTATTGTAAACTGAAGTTATCCAACTAATCTACCTAACATGAGGTCTTATGTCTCCCACCAGACTATGTATTTGTACTCATTAATCAACATCTCTTCATTCCCCTTTCCCTCTACACTTACAGTCTCTTGCATCCGCTAATCTACTACCTGTCTTCATGACATTGACTTTTTTAGGCCCCACATACGACTGAGACCATGGAATATTTGTCCTTCTGTGCTTCATTTCTTTCACTGAACAATGTCTAGTTCCATCCATGTGGCTTCAAATGACAGGATTTCATTATTTTTAATGGCTGAATAATATTCTTCTGCGTATATATACACATTTTTCTTTATCCATTCATCTATTTAGGGGCATTTAGGTTGATTCCATGTCTTCGCTATTGTGAAGAGTGCTGCAATAAAAATGGGGATGCAGATACTACTTTAATGTACCTATTTCTTTTTGTTTGGATAAATAACTAATAGTGGATCACATGGTAGTTTTTTTTTAAGATTTTAAATTTTCAAGGAACCTCATACTGTTCACCATAGTGGCAGTACTAATTTACAACCCCACCAACAGTGTACAAGGCTTCCCCTTTCTCTTCATTCATATCAAAATCTGTTATTGCCCTTTTGATAATAGCCATTTTAACTTGGGTGAGATGATATCTCATTGTATTATAGTCTTGATTTTCATTTTACTGATGACTAATAATATTGAATATTTTTTCATATACCTGTTGGCCATTTGTATGTCTTCTTTGAAAATGTCTGTTCAGATTATTTGCCTATTTTTAAATCGGATTATTTACAGTTTGCCATTGAGTTTTTGGAGCTCTTTATATATCTGGTTATTAATCCTTTGTCATATGTAGAGTTTAACATTTTTCCCCACTTGTTAGTTTTCTCTTCATGTTGTTGATTGTTTTCTTTGCTGTGCAGAAGGTTTTTAGCTTGATTTGTCCCGTTTGTCTATTTTTGCTTTTGTTGACTATGCTATTGATATCTAGAGCATTTCCCCAGTGTTTTCTTCTTATACTTTCAAAGTATCATATCTTAAAGTTGTTGATATATTTTCACTTGATTTTGGGTCTAGTTTCGTTCCTCTGCATATAGTTATGTAGTTTTTCCAACAGCATTTACTGAACAGATGGTCCTTTCTTTATCATATGTTTTTAGTGCCTTTGTTGAAGATGTGATAGCTATAAATGCATGGATTTATATCTGGGTTTCCTATTTTGTTCTATTGGTCTATGTGTCTATGTCAGTACCATGCTGATTTGGTCACTATAGTTTTAAAATTAAATTTGAAGACAGATAGTGTGATGCCTCCAGTTTTATTCTTTTTGCTCAGGATAGCTTTACCTATTTGGGATCTTTTGTAATTCCATTTGAATTTTAGGACTTTTTTGCTATTTCTGAGAATAATGTCATTAGTATTCTGGTAGAGACTGCATTAAATTTGTAAATTGCTTTAGGTAGTATGGTCATATTGACCATACAAATTTTTCCAATTCATGACCTAGGAATATCTTTCCAGTTTTTTGTGAACTTTTCAACATCTTTCATCAGTATTTTAATTTTCCTTGGGTAGACCTTTCACTTTTTCAGTTAAGTTGACTGCTAAATATTCTATATTCTTTTTAGCTAGTGTAAATTGAATAGCCTACTTGATTTGTTTTTTACATTGATCATTGTTGGTATGTATAAACACTACTGAGTATTGTATGCTGCTTTGTATCCTGCAATTTTACTGAACTTATTTATCAGTTCTGAGAGGTTTTTTAGGGTGGAATCTTTAGGTAATTTTACATTATAAGGTCATGTTATTTACAAACTAGAAAAATTTAACTTCTTCTTTTTCAACTTGGATGCTCTTTATTTTTTTTTTTCTTGTCTAAATGCTCTAGCCAAGACTTCAAGTACTATATTGAATAAAAATAGTACTCAAATACGCAAAAACTGAGTATCTTTGTCTTACTCCAGGTCATAAAGGAAAGGCCTTCAATTTTTCCCACTTAGCTATGGGTTTGTTGTACATGGCCTTTATTCTTTTGAGGTATGTTTTCTCTACATCCTGTTTTAAGAGGGTTTTGTCATAAAGGGATATTAAATTTTATCAAATTCTCTTTTAATATCTAAGGATAAAATCATCCAGTTTTGTTCTTGATTCTCCTACTGTGATATATCATGTCCATATTTGTGTATACTGAACCATCCTTACATCCCTGAGATGAATCTCACTTGATTATGGTGAATGATCTTTTTAATGTGTTATTGAATTAAATTTGCTAATAATTTGTTGAGAACTTTTGCAAGTATGTTCTTCAGTGATATTGGCCTGTAGTTTTCTTTTATCATTGTATCCATATCTGGTTTGCTATCAAGGTAATGCTGGTCTCATAGAATGAGATAGAGAAAATCCCTTTTCAATTTTTTCTTAATAGTTTGAGGGAAATTGATATTAATTCTTCTTTGAAAATTTTGTTAGAATTTGGCAGTGAACCCATTCAGTCCAAGTCAATACATTTAGGAGAATTTTTATTATTGATTCAATCTGATTACTCAGTATTGGTCTGTTCAAATTTTCTGTTTCTTAGTGATTCGATCTTAGTAGGTTGTATATGTCCAAAAGGTATCGGTTTCTGCTAGATTTTCCAGTTGATGATATTCTACTATAGAATTGTTCATAATAGTCTCTGATAATATACGTGGGACACGTGAAGCTAACTGGAACTTGAATTCCGGGATGGAAGATTTCTCTCTGGCTGGACTGGTCTAAATGTTCCCTCTCTGGGAGTTGGAAGAATTCTTCCCTGTTCTGTGTTCCTCTGAGCCAAGGCAGCCCTGAATTTCAATGCTAAATACCACAATTACTTTACTCTCCCTCTCTGGGCACACATATTTTCTCTCCATTATGCATGCTTGTATGGCAATACCAGGGAATGGAGGACAAGGTGCCAGGTGTAGTGACCAAATGTCAGGTTCATGTTCATGGGTTCTTGATTCTCAATATTAAAGAATGGTTACTGGTACTGAGTCAATGGAACAAATGAGAAGACCAAACAGATATAAGTGGGAAAAATTCCAAGATTTATTAAAAATAGTACATTTCCAGAGAGATAATGAGTCTATTGAGTGGAGAAGACCTTGAGTTTAAAGACAGAATACAGAAATGATAGTACACTCAAGATGAGTAGAGAGTAGGCTAATCCAATAAGGAATAGCAGCACCCCCAGAGTTAGGGTGTGTCCTTTTATACTAATCCCTAATAATTAATATGATAAACTGAGAATGGAATATTTATGAATTTTCTGGGAAAGAGGTAGAGAGTTCCTAGAACTGGGAACCCTTTCCCTTCCTTACACTATAAGATAACTTCCATGGTTGCCATGGTTTTTGCAAACTGTCATAACACTGGTAGATGTGATTTTTACTATGCTAATGAGGATAGTTTATTTAGGGATGTTAATGAGGGTAGTTCATTTAGGGAAACTAAAAACTCTACTGTGTGCATTCTCCAAAGACTGTCTTTTGTGGCCTTGATCATATATCTTGGTGTTGTAGCCTCTCTGCTTCCTTCTGGTTGGTCAATCCTTGGAGACCTCCTTTCATAAACCAAACATTTATTTGTTCAATGCTTGGAAGCTCTCTTCATATGTCATGCATTCCTTCTTGGAAACCCCCAATCTGGTCAATTGGTTCCTCCTGTTATAGACAAAACCATGCCATCTGCTTCTCTCCCTCCTTATCCCTACCTAAAAAAAAAAAAAAGGATGTGAACGGTGAAAAATAGGCTTTCTGCCCTCTTCAGTCTGTCTTTCCTCAACATGATGTTAAAACCAGCTGGTAAGATTGCTTGCCTGATTTTTGCTTCTCATGATGTTTCTTTCCTTTGGGGACAGGTGTGAAATTTGGTGATTGAGCAGAGGAATGATCACTGGAGGTTTCTATTTGGCCATCTTGTTTTGCCCCACAAAGCCTAGCATTTCCTGTAAGACAGGTCTGATCATGGTGAATTCTTTCTGCTTTTTGTTCTCTAGGAAAGATTTTACCTCTCTTTCATATTTAAACCATCATTTTGCTGGATATAATATTCTTTGATGATGATTTTTTACCTTTCATCACTATGAAAATGTTGTTACACCCACTCCTGGCCTGACCTGTATGCCTTTTGTTGAGAAGTCTGTTGACAGATAAATTAGAGCTTCTTTATGTGTTGTTTACGTCTTTTCAATTGCCTGTTTTAGAATTCTCTCTTTGTCCTTAATCTTTGAGAGTTTGATTATTATATGCCATGCAGTAATCTTATTTGGGTCAAATCTGCTATTTTCTGACTCCCCGGTACCTGGATATTTATATCTTTCTCAAGTTTGGAGAAATTTTTGGTATTGTTTCTTTGAATAAGCTTTCTACTCCTTGTTCTTGCTCAACTCCCTCTTGAACATCATAAATTCTTAGATTTAGTCTTTTGAGGTAATTTTCTGCATCTTGTAGGTGATCTTCACCTTTGTTCATTCTTTTATCTTCTCTGTCTTCAAGTTCAAATTCTTTCCTCTACTTGATCCATTTTGCTAGTGACAGCCTCTAATGAATTTTTAAGTTTGCCAAATGTATTTCTAAGTTCCAAGATTACTGTTGGATTTTTTTTTTATTAGTTCAATGCCTGTGTTAAATTTATCTGATAAATTTTAGAATTGCTTTTTGGTGTTATCTAGAAGATTACTGAGTTTCTTTCAAACTACCACTTTGAATTCTTTGTTACAAAACTCATGTGTTACCATCTCATTAGGATCAGTTACTGGTTTATTGTTTTGACCATTTAGGGAGATCAGTCATGGTTCCCCATTTTAATGTTTTTTTCTTTCGGACATATGTCTATGTCTTTGCATTGAAAGATTAATTATTGATTCTAGTCTTCTCTGTCCAGCTTGCCTTTTCTGGTCTAGGTGACGCCTGAAGCCCAGGCTCACTTCAGCTCTAGTAAATGTTCAGAGTGCTACCCTTCCTAAATTGCAAGTGGAGCTATCCCAGCAGTGTTAGAAGGCTGGCTAGTGGTTCAACCTCCTTCACCATGGTACTTTTTAACAGCCACTTTGATATGGGATCTCTTCATCTAAGCCTGGGATTCATTTAGTGGGATTTCTATGACAAATTGAACATCTTTTTTTGTTGTTGTTGTTATAGGTATTGCTAGATTTTATTTTTCCTTATGAGTTAGTCTTGACATCTTGTATGTTTTTAAAAATTTGTCCATTTCATGTAGATATTTTAGCATGCAATTATTCACAACATTCCCTTCTAATCCACATTATTTCTGTCATGTCTCTTCTCTTTTATTAATGTTTTTAGTAATTGATATCTTCACTCTTAATTCCAGTCAGTCCACTTAGGATATATCAATGTTAAGACTCTTTCAAAAAAACAAACAAAAAAAAAACTTCTATTGGCATTGATTTCCTTTATTGTTTTTCTAATCTAATTTTATTCATTCTTATTAACTTTTGTTATTTCTTTCCTTCTGGTTGCTTTGGATTTAGTTTTCTCATATTCTAGTTTTCTTAAAGGGAGGATTGGGTTATTTATTCAAGATCTTTCTCCATTTTTAGTATAGGCATTAAAACTTAGCACTGCTTCTATTATATGCCATAAGTTTTCTTTTGCTGTGTTTTTATTTTGCTTATCTCATAATATTTCAAGTGTTCCTTACAATTTCTTCTCTGATCCATTAGTTACATGAATTATGTTTCTTAATTCCCATATGAGAATTTCCCAAATTTCTTTTCTCTTATTGATTCCTATTTTGGGTGTTGCAGTTACAGAACATGCTTTATATGTTTAATATATGGTCTATTTGAAAACTGTTTCAGATATAGCTGAGAAGAGTATAAATTCTGTTGTTATTGGGTGGAATATTCTATAGAATGTCTTTCAGGTCTATTCGTTTTATAGTGTTACTGAAATCTTCTAATCTTTGTTAATTTTCTGCCCATTTATTAAATTTACCAGTGAAAGGTTGGTATTAAAAATTTCCAAATACTATCATGGAATTATCTACTTCTCCCTTCAGTTGTGTTAGCTTTTGCTTTATGCATTTTATGATTCTTTCATTAAATGAATAAATAATTTCCACAATTCTTAAAAGTTGACTATGGAAATATTTTCTAGCATACTCATAATTTTATGGAGAAGAGTATTTCCTTTTTTATATTTAATTTTTAATTAAATCATAACCGTATACATTTATGGGGTACAACATGATGATTTGATATACAATGTGGAATGATTAAATCAAAGTAATTAACATAACCATGACTTCACTTATTTTTGTGGTAAAACATTTATTTACTCTTAGTATTTTGAAATATACCCTTGCATTGTGCACTTTTGGTAAAATCCCACCAAATACCCTCCCTACTCCCACCAATAATTCTCCCCTTTCCCCTCTCTTCTCTTTCATCTCCCCTCACACTTTTTAGACTATTTTTGTGTTTTATCATTTGTAGGAGAGTGTAAGTGTTTATACATTGGTTTCATAATCCTATGAATACTTTGCATACATTTTTTGCTATTCTTGAGATACTTTACTAAGAATATGTTCCAGCTTCATCTAGGAAAACATAGAAGATGCAAATGCGCTGTCTTTTTATGGCTGAATAGTATTCCATTATATATATATATATATATATATATATATATATATATATCACAATTTATTAACCTCTTGATGGGTTGATGGGCATTTGGGCTGCTTCCACAAATTGGAAATTATGAATTGGGCTACAGTAAACATTCTGGTCCAAAAGACTTTGTTGTAAAATGATTTTTGTTCTTCTGAGTAGATACCTAGTAATGGAATTGCGGGATCAAATGGAAGGTCAACTTTTAGTTCCTCAAGAATTCTCCATATTTCTTTCCAAAAAAGCTGTATTAGTTTACAATCCCACAAGCAGTGTAGAAGTTTTCCCTTCTCTCCACATCCATGCCAGCATCTGAGGTTTGGGGACTTTGTGATGTGGGCTAATCTTACTGGAGTAAGATGATATCTCAAAGTAGTTTTGATTTGCATTTCTCTGATGATTAAAGATGATTATCATTTTTTCATATGTTTATTGGCCATTCACCTGTCATCTTCAGAGAAGTTTATGTTCAAGTCTCTTACCCACAAAGAAATAGAGTTGTTTGTTTTCTGATTGATTAAATTGTGTTCTCTGTAGATTCTAGTTATCAGACTCTTGTCAGAATCATAACATGCAAAAATCATCCCCCTTTCAGAAAGCTGTCTGTTAGCTTAGTTGTAGTAACTTTAGATGTGAAGAAGGTTTTCGGGTTGGTCACATCCCAGTCATTTATTTTTGGTGTTGGCTCAATTGCCAGGGGGAGTCTTCCTGATAAAATATTTACCCGGTATAATATCTTCATGTGTTTTCCCTGCACTCTCTTCTAGTATTTTTATAGTTTCGTGCCCTAAGTTTAAATCTATCTAATGAAAAACAATTTTTTTTCAATGATGAGAGGTATGGGTTTAGTTTCAGTCTTCTACAGTGGCTAGCCATTTCTCTCAGCACCATTTTTTATTTTTTTATTTTTTATTTTTTTTTTTGTAGGAAAGGTCTTTATTGGTAGGGAAACTGCAGAGCAGCATTAAGGGGGTGGGGAGGGGGAGAGGGAGAGAGAGAGAGAAGACACGGGGGAGAGGAGGAGAAGAGAAGTGAAGAGAGAGCAGCACCATTTTTAAAATAGCGATTCATTTGCCAAATGCAAGTTTTTGGCAGGCTTATTAAAGATCAAGTGATAGTATGTGGCTGGGTTCATCTCTAGATTCTCTATTCTACTCCAAATATCTACATCTCTATTTTTGTGCCAGTACCATGCTGTTTTGATCACTACATATTTGTAGTAGAACCAGACATCCGGTAATGTGATGCCTCCAGATTTGTTCTTATTTATAAGTATTGTATTGGCTATTCAGGTTTTTTTCTGATTCCATATAAAATGAAGTATTGTTGTTTCAAGTCCTTTAAAGTATGATGTTGGTGCTTTGATGAGGACTTCTTTAAATCTATGGATTGCTTTGGGTAGACATTTAGTGTAGACATTTTAACAATATTGATTGTTCCCAACCACGAGCATGGTATGTTTTTTCATTTTAACATCTTCTGCTATTTCTTTTTGCAGGGTTTCATTGTTCTTTTTATAAAGATCTTTCACATGCTTTGTTAGGTAAATTCCCAGGTATTTCATCTTCTTTGCCACTACTGTAAAAGGAATAGAGTCTTTGATTATATTATTGGCTTCACTATTGCGAGTATATATAAAAGCTACTGATTTGTAGGTATTGATTTTATATCCCAACATACTGCTATATTCCTTGATCACTTCTGAGAGCTTTGTAGTTGAGTCCCTGGGGTTTTCCAAGTATAAGATCATGTTATCTGCGAAGAGTGAGACTTTGACCTCCTCTGTACCTATTTGAGTACCCTTGATACTTTTCTCCTGCCTGATTGTGGTGGCTAGGATTTCCAGAACTATGTTGAATGGCAGTGGTGACAACAGGCATCCATGTCTAGTTCCAGATCTGAGTGGAAATGTTTTCAATTTTACTCCATTCAATATGAGATTGGCTATGGGTTTTCTGTAGATGGCCTCTATCAGGTTAAGAAATGTCACATCTTATTTTCCTAAGTGTTCTAATCATGAAAGGGATGCTGCATATTATCAAAAGCATTTTCTGCATCAATTAATGGAATCCTGTGATCTTTTTTAATTTTATTTATGTGCTATATTATGTTGTAGATTTGTGATTGTGTTTGAGACTTGTGATTATGGCTTTTGCCCTACAGTCTTACAGTGGTCCCTTTAAGAGCCATAGCCAGAGACTTTGAGGATTTGCTTGGTGAAATAACTCAAGCTGGCTCTGTTTTGATGTCAGCCTGCACCTACCAAATCCTAACGGGTCATGGTATTAGGCTGGAATCTCATTTGGGAAGAGATAGAAACAACTGTGGTGTCTCCCTACAGTGACAGCTGGAGGAGTAGAATCTGTTTCTTCCCCTATAAAACAACCTCCA
The DNA here is from genome assembly GCA_963574655.1 of Perodicticus potto. Classification (NCBI taxonomy): domain Eukaryota; kingdom Metazoa; phylum Chordata; class Mammalia; order Primates; family Lorisidae; genus Perodicticus; species Perodicticus potto. The sequence continues at coordinate 12,738 of CAUYRH010177987.1, forward strand.
CTCAACCTCAGAGTGTCCCCAGGTGTACAGCCCAGGTCAAAAGTTCTAATCAAATTGTCCTAGGCAGTAAAATTACAGCTCACAAGAAAGAGTTTAAAGAGTTTCAAGTGTCCAGAAAGTAGAAATCCATAGCATAGACAGTTCATCTGGCAAACCTGTGGGGTTGAAGCCTTATCCCTCCAGTGGGTAAGAGAACCAGTAAAGTTCACCCATCAAAGTCAGAACTGGGCATCACTGTTTCCCCACCTGTCCTGCACTCTCTACATGCATCCCTCCCTCTCCATGCATCCTTCTGTCCCTAGGTGTCCCTCTCTCCCTGTGCTTCTCTCTCATTTGGCCCCCCTGCTTCCACACACCACTGTTTCTGCACTGCTGTCCAGCAGCAGCCCACACAATGTTCAGGCCTCTCAGAAAATTCACCAAACATTCCAGGCTCTTCAAAGGGTAGACATGCAGCCAGATTGGGGGAGGGGGAGGGTGAACTATATGTTTAGAATTATGGGAAAAATATTTGTTCATTTTTGTACTTGGCAAGATGACACCTAGGCTCACAGGTGAGACTTCCCTTGAGCAGAAGGAGCAAGTTTAGTCTCTTCCCTGTGGTAATATGAGAAGTCCTTTGTTACCTTCTCACTTGCAGAGAGCCCACAACGGGCCTCCAGCTTGTGGGAGGGGTCTCCCATTCACATGGACTTTGTTTTCTTGTTATCTCTTTCTTGGAGGCACAATTTGATTCAGCAGAGATGACATGCACTTGTCTATCTTCTTTCTATATTTAGCTCCCCATCTTCAGCTTCACTAAATCCACCTGAGTCCAATATCTCTCCCTCTGAACAGGAGCCTCAGGTAAAAGTTGTTTCTAGTCACCCTTCTTCCTTCCACCAAGAAGAGTATTTTCTGATGATCTTATTCCACCATTCCCACTGATGTTATCTCTAGTGCTATTATCGTCCTTTACCTTAAACTCTATTTTTGTATTTATATTAAAGTGGATTTCCTGTAGAGAGAATATAACTCTTTTTCATTCGTTAAGCCTTATAATCTCTACTACTCATATTTATAACTTTTCTACATTATGTGACTATTGAAATGGATAATTTAAATCTAAACTTTTGCTATTTTATATTTGTGTCATCTGGTTTTATGGATTTGTTTAGTTTTGTTTTCTTTTGCTTTTCCTTTAGTCTAACTCTTTCCAATAGATTATAATTTCTATGTCTTTTTTATTTCTATATTCTGATAAGCAGTCACTGCTTTAAGGTTCTTTGTATGTCTGTAACATTTTTGACTAAATGTCCAGTATTGTAGGTTTTATTTATAACAGCCTTTGGTTGTGTTACTTTTCTATCATGAGTGCTGTTTTTTTTTTTTTTTTCTACGTGAATGTTAAATTATGAACATAATACCTGAATACCGTATCATACTTTATTTGGGAGAAAAGTTATTTTACTTTCCCCCCTCCTAGGACAATTAGTATTTTTTATACAGTTTTATTGAGTTATATTAATAAATTAAAATTATTCATATTTAAAGTGTACAATGTGATGATTTGCTGCATGTATACACTATGAAATGATTACCACAATTGCATTAATTAAGACATACATTATTTCATATAGTTATTGTGTGTGTGTCTGTATAAGTGGTAATTCATATGATCTATTTATTCAGTAAGTTTGAAGTATACAAAACAGTGTTAACCATAGTTACCATGCAATTTATTAGATTTCCAGAAACAATTAATTTTTTTTTTTTTGAGACAGAGCCTCAAGCTGTCACCCTGGATAGAGTGCCGTGGCATCACAGCTCACAACAACTTCCAATTCCTGGGGTCAAGTGAGTCTCTTGCCTCCACCTTCCAAGTAGCTGGGACTACAGGCGCCCACCACAACGCCCAGCCATGTTTTGGTTGTAGCTGTCATTGTTGTTTGGTGGGCCCAGGCTGGATTTGAACCCGCCAGCTCAGGTATATGTGGCTGGCGCCTTAGCCCATTGAGCCACAGGCGCCGAGCCAGAAACAATTAATCTTATAGCTGAATTTTTACTTTACATGGTATAATACTTCTTTTTTTTTTAATTGTTGGGGATTCATTGAGAGTACAAAGAGCCAGGTTACACTGATTGCATTTGTTAGGTAAAGTCCCTCTTAAAATTGTGTCCCATCCCCAAGACATGTGTCACACCCTATGTCTCCCACCTACCTCCTTACTTCCCTTTCCCTGTACCCCTCTTCCTCCACTCCCCACCATGTACTAGGTCATCAATTGCCCTCATATCAGAATTGAATACGTAGGATTCTTGCTTCTCCAGTCTTGTGATGCTTTGCTAAGAATAATGTGTTAAACCTCCATCCAATTTTATATAAATCATGCAAAGTCTCCATCTTTTTAATGGCTGAATAGTATTCCATGATATACATATATTGCATCTTGTTTATCCAGTCCTGGTTTAGTGGGCATTTATGTTGTTTCCAAATTTTGACGATTGTAAATTGAGCTGTGATAAACAGTCTAATGCAAATGTTCTTATGATAAAAGGATTTATTTTTCTTCTGGGTAGATGCCCAGTAATGGGATTGCAGGATCAAATGAGAGGTCTAGTTTTAGTTCTTTGCGAGTTATCCATACTTCCTTCTGAAAAGCTTGTATTAGTTTGCAGTCCCACCAGCAATGTAAAAGTGTTCCCTTCTCTACACATCCATGCCAGCATCTGCGATTTTGAGATTTTTGTGATGTGGGACATTTTCACTGGGGTTAGGTAATCTCTCAGGGTGGTTTTGATTTGCATTTCTCTAATAATTAGGGAAGATGAACATTTTTTCATGTGCTTATTAACCACTTGTGTATCTTCATTAGAGAAGGTTCTACTCATTTCTCTTCTTCAGTGATATAAGGGATTTGGGATATTTTTGTATTGGTTAATTTGAGTTCTTTGTAGATCCTAGTTATCAAGCTTTTGTCAGATTCATAATATGCAAATATCCTTTCCCATTGTAAGAGTTGACTGTTTGCTTTGGTTATTGTCTCCTTAGCTGTACAGAAGCTATTCAGTTTAATTAAGTCCCATTTGTTTACTTTTGTTGTTGCAATTGCCATGGAAGTCTTCTTCATAAAGTCTTTCCCCAGGCAGAAATCTTCAAGTGTTACCCCCACTTTTTTTTTTTTATTTTTTACCTTTTAACCAACACCTCCTTATCTTCCCACCACCATCCCCTGAAAAACAAATTAATATGTCTGCTAACTATGTATAAGGGTTTCCTTTTATTTACATTCATTTTGTTTTTTTGTTTTGAGAGAGTCTCAAGCTATAGCCCTGGGTAGAGTGCCATGGTTTCATAGTTCACAGCAACCTCAAACTCTTGGGCTCAAGTGATCCTCTTGCCTCAGCCTCCAAAGTAGCTGGGAATACAGGCACCCACCTCAGCACCCAGGTATTTTTACAGATGGGGTCTCACTCTTGCTCAGGTTGCTCTCCAACTCCTGAACTCAAGCAATCCACCCACCTTGGCCTCCCAGAGTACTCAGATTACAGGCTCGAGCCACCATGCCCAGATACATTCTTTATAACCTTTTTTCTCTTTTGACTTTTTGGTAATAGCAATCCTAATAGGGATTAGGTGATATCTCATTTTGGTTTTAACATATATTTCCCTGATGATTAGTGATGTTGAGCACCTTACCTGTTGGCCATTTGTATGTCTTCTTTGGGAAAAATTGTTTATTAAGTTGTATGAATTCCTTATATATTTAAGATAATAATTGTCCATTTATGTGGACTGCTGTAACAAAGCATAATAAACTGGATAGCTTATTAACAATAGAAAACTTTTTCTCAAAGTTCTACAGTCTGGCCACTCCAAGAACAAGACACACATCCGTCACTTCTTGGCCTTTTGACTAAGATCAAGCATAGTATATTTTCTTACCAGTTTAAATTTGACACATCCTCTATCCAAGATCAAAGCAAAGTAGATTTGGTGTCTGATGATGGTTTGACTCCTCAGAGGCTGCACTTTCTTGCAGTAATCTCACATGGTTGAAGGGGCTAGCATCTCTCTGGGGCCTCTTTTGTAAAAAAGGGCTCATTTATGTGTACTCTACCCTCAGGACCTAATTACCTCCCCAAGCCTCAGTTTTCTGATACCATCATCTTTGAGGTTAGGATTTCAACAGCTGAATTTAGAAAAGGGGGCACACAGACATTCAGACTATAGCACCTCCTTATCAGTCACTTGGTTTACAAATATTTTTCCCCTTGCCATAGGTTGCCTTTTAATTTCAATGATTATTTTCTTTGCTTCTTTGTTGTGCATATACCTATGTTTGACCTAGTCCCAATTGTTTATTTTTCCTTTTGCTACCCATGCTTTTGGTGTTATATCCAAAAAATCATCATCAAGACCAATGTCAAGGAGCTTTTCTCCTACAATTTCTTCTAGGATTTTTATAGTTTCAGTTGGTACACTTAAGTCTTTAATCCATTTCCAGTTAAGTTTTGTGTATAGTGTAAGATAAGGACATAATATCATTCTTTTGCATGTGAATATCCAGTTTTCATGGCACCATTTATTGAAGACACTGTGTATTATCAGTGCCCTTCTCAAAGTAGATATTCTGTAGATTGTTCTGTTGGCCTATGTGTCTGTTTTTATAATAGCTCCATAATGTTTTGATTACTATAGCTTTGTAATATGGTTTGAAATCAAAACATGTGAAACCTTCAGCTTTCTTCTTCTTCCATTCTTACTCACTTTTTTATTTTTCTTCTTGAATAGAAGAAATTGCTTTGGTTATTTGGAATCCTTTGTTCCATTTGAATGTTAGGATTTTTTTCTATATATGTGAAAAATGTCATTAGAATTTAATAAGGATTTTATCACAATTCCTTTTGTAATAGAATAAAATACTTAGGAATAAATTTAACCAAGGAGATGAGATTTTGGTACACTGAAAACTATAAGACATTTATGAAAAAAATTGAAGATACAAATAAATGGGAAAATATCGATCATATATTAGAAGAATTAATATTCTTAAAATGTCTGTATTACTCAAAGGTTTTCCTTCCTTTAACTGACTTTGAGCTTAGTTTGCTTTTTTTCCCCATACTTCTTTGGTATAAATTTATGTTGTTTATTTGAAGTCTTTCTTTTTTTTTTTTTTTAATTTAGGCATTTATCACAATAAACCTTTATTTTAAATCTGCTTTTGCTGCATCCTTAAGTTTTGATATGTTGTGTTTTCATTTTTGTTTTTCTAAAGATACTTTTAAATTTTCCTTTTGATTTCTTCCATTGTCCATTGTTGTTTAATTTCCACATATTTGTAGATTTCCCAAATTTCTTCCTTTTACTGATTTTTAATTTCATGCCACTGAGGCAAGAAAACATATTTGATATGATTTCAATGTTCTTAAATTTATGAACACTTGCTTTGCAGCCTAATGTATGATCTATCCTGCAGAATGTGCCATGTGCACTTGAGAAGAATGTGTATTCTGCTGTGTTAAATGGAATGTTTTGTAACCATTTGTTAGGTCCATTTGGTCAATATTATTATTCAGTTCCACTATTCCCTTATTGATTTTCTGTCTGGTTGATTTATCCCTTGTTGAAAGTAGGATATTGATGTCCTCTACCATTATTGTATTAGTGTCTATTTCTCCCATTAATTCTGTAAATATTTCCTTTAAGTGGTACTCTAAAGTTCGGTACATATGCACATATATAATAATATATTATGTTATATATATTATTATATTATCTTTCAACCTCTTTCCCGTTATATAATGACCTTATCTCCTTTTAATGATCTTATATTCATTTTATTTTGAGTTAATTTTCTATTTACAAAAGTTTCAAAGCAGTACAGAGTCCCCTTACATCCTTCATCCAGTTTCACTAAATGTTAACATATTATATACTCTTAGTACAATCATGAAGAGAAGGAAATCAATATAGCTGAACATACTATTATCAAAATACAAATTTTGTGAAATTTTTCACATTTCACAAAATTTTCCATTGAGGTTTATTATTTGTTTCTATATCTGATCCAGATTCCCAAATTTTATTTAGTCACATTGAACAGATTTAGCTAGATCTAATAAATATGATGTACTCTCTTTTGATTTTTATCCAATTGCAAATTTGAATTTCCCTTGTGATTATTTTTTGAACTATAATTCACTTAAAAATGTGGCATTTAATTTTTTTTCATGTATACATTAATGCATTAATGAGGTACAATGTGCTGATTTCATATAGAATTAGGAAGGTTCACATTGCTCTGGTTAATATATACCTCATCTCATTTATTTAATTATTGTGTTAAGACACTTATACTCTATACTTTATAAATATGACTTGTACCCTTGTGATATACACCATAGGTGTGATCCCATGATTTACCCTCCCTCGATCTGACCTCCCCCATCCCCTTCCTTTCCCTCCTCCCTCCTTCATCCTGGGCCATAGTTGTGATTTATTCTTCATATGAAAGTGTGAGTGATTGTAAATTGGTTTCATAATAGTACTGAGTACATTGGATATTTTCTCTTCCATTCTTGAGATACTTTACTAAGTAGGATATATTCAGGCTCCATCCATGTAAATGTAAAAGAGGTAAAGTCTCCGTCTTTTTTTAAGGCTGCATAATATTCCATGATATACATATACCACAATTTATTAATCCATTCATGAGTCAATGGGCACTTGGGCTTCTTCCATAAGGCTATTATGAATTGAGCTGCAATCTGGTGCAAATATCTTTGTTATAAAGTGATTTTTGGTCTTTTGGGATATACATCTAGTAGAGAAATTGCAGAATCAAATGACAGGTCTACTTTTAGATCCCTGAGTATTCTCCATACTTATTTCCAAAAGGGACGTAGCACCTTGCACTCCCACCAGCAGTGCAGAAGTGTTCCCCTTTCTCCACATCCATGCCAACATCTGTAGTTTAGGGATTTTGTTATGTGAGCCACTCTTACTGGAGTTAGATGATATCTCAAAGCAGTTTTGATTTGCATTTCTCTAATGATTAAAGATGATGAGTATTTTTTTCATTTGTCTGTAGGTCATGCAACTATCTTCATCAAAGAAGTTTCTGTTCAAGTCCCTTGCCCACAATGAAATGGGATCACTTGTTCTTTTCTTAAATAAAATGGGATCACTTGTTCTTTTCTTAATAAGTTTAAGTTCTCTATGGATTCTGGTTATCAAACCTTTGTCAGAAGCATAACCTGCAAATATTACCTCCCATTCTGAGGGCTGTCTGCTTGCTTTACTTACTGTTTTCTTGGCTGTGCAGAAGCTTTTTAGTTTCATCAGATTCCAGTAATGTATTTTTGGTGTTGCTTCAATTGCCCAGGGGGTCCTCCTCAAAAGGTATTCTCCCAGGTCAATTTCTTCAAGAGTTCCTCCTGCACTCTCTCCAATAATATTTATAGTTTCATATATTAAGTTTAAATATTTTAAAGAAGATTTAATCTTCAATAGAAGATTCAATTTTTGTTGATGGTGAGAGGTGTGAGTCAGTTTCAGTCTTCTACAAGTCACCAGCAAGTTGCCCCAGGACCATTTGCTAAATAGGGAATCTTTCCCCCAATTTATATTTTTTATGGGCTTATCAAAGTTCAAATGATGATAAGTGTCTGGGTTCATCTCTTGGTTCTCAATTCCATTCCATACATCTACCTCTCTACTTTTGTGCCAGTGACATGCTGTTTTGATCACGATAAATTTATAGTAGAGTTTGAAGTCTGGTAGCATGATTCCTCCTGAATTTTTTATTTCTGAGTAATGTCTTGGCTATTCAATGTTATTTCTGATTCCATATAACTTGAAGTACTATTTTATTCAGATCTTTAAAGTATGACGGTGGTGCTTTGATAGGGATTGCATTAAATTTGTAAATTGCTTTGGGTAATATAGACATTTTAACAATGTTGATTCTTCCCATGCTCATTCTTCCATGAGCATGGTATGTTTTTCCATTTGTTAACATCTTCAGCTATTTCTTTCTCAGAGTTTCATAATTATCTTTGTAGAGATCTTTCACATCCTTTGTTAGGTAAATTCCCAAATATTTCATCTTCTTTGTCACAACTGTAAAGGGAATAGAGTCCTTGACTGTTTTTTCAGCTTGATTATTATTGGTATATATAAAAGCTACTGATTTATGAGTATTGATTTTGCATCCTGAAACGCTACTGTATTCCTTGACCACTTCTAACAGTTTTGCAATTGAGTCCCTGGGTTTTTCCAGGTATAAAATCATATCATCTGCAAAGAGTGAAAGTTTGATCACCTCTGACTCTATTTGGATACCATTGATCACCTTCTTTTGCCTGATTGTGATGGCTAAGACTTCCATTACAGTGTTAAAAAGCAGTGGAGACAATGGGCAACCTTGCCTGGTTCCTTATCTGTGTGGAAATGCTTTCAATTTTACTCCATTCAAGATGATATTGGCTGTGGGTTTGCTTAGATGGCCTCTATCAGTTAAAGAAAAGTCCATTCTATACCTATTTTCTTAACTGTTCTGATCATAAAATGATGCTGGAGATGGTCCAAAGCTTTTTCTGCATATATTGTGAGAATCATTGGTCTTTGTTTTTTAGTCTGTTTATGTGATATATTGCATTTATAGATTTATGTAGATTTAACCAACCTTGAGATCCAGGGATAAAACCCACTTGGTTATGGTGTAAAATTGGTTTGATATGTTGCTGGATTCTGTTTGCTAGGATCATATTGAATATTTTTCCATCTATGTTCATTAAAATATTGGTCTATCATGTTCTTTTCTTGTTGAGTATTTTCCTGGTTTGGGGATCAGGGTGATATTTGCTTCATAGAATGTGTTGGGAAGTATTCCTTCTTTTTCATTGTTTTGGAAAAGGTTAAGTAATATAGGTAGTAGTTCCTCTTTAAAGGTTTGGTAGAATTATGATGTGAAGCCATCAGGTCCTGGACTCTTCTTTTTGGGGAGATTTCATATATTTGATTCTATTTCAGTTCTTGATATAGGTCTGTTCAGCATTTCAAATTCTTTCTGATTAAGTCTAGGAAGTTGGCATGCTTCCAAGTTTTGATAAATTTCTTTCAGATTTTCATATTTCTGACAATAAAGTTTTTTTTCTAGTATTCATTAAAGATTTTATTTTTAATTTCTGAGGTGTCTGTTGTTATTTTTCCTTTGTCATTTCTTATTGATGATACCATGGACTTTAATTTTCTATTTTTGGTTAAGTTGGCCAAAGGTTTATAAATGTTGTTGAATTGTTCAAAAAAACAACTTTTTGATTCATTAATCTTTTGCATAATTCTTTTGTTTTTAATTTCATTTAATTATACTCTAATTTAAATTATTTCTTTCCCTCTGCTGGGTTGGGGGTTGGAATGTTATTCCTTTTCAAGTTGCTTAAGATGTCCCATTAAGTTATTGATTTCCTGTCTTTCCATTCTCTTGAGGAAAGCTTGCAATGCTATAAATTTCCCAGTTAGGACTGCTTTTGCAGTATCTCACAAGTACTGATAATTCGTGTCTTCATTATTTTTTTGTTCCAAAAATTTGGCAATTTCCTTCTTAATCTCATCTATGACCCAGCTATCATTCAGCACAAGATTATTTAGTTTCCATTTCTTTGTATGAATATGCAAATATCTGTTATTGGTGAGTTCAACATTTATTGTGTGATGATCAGTGAAAATACAAAGAATAATTTCTATACTTTTAAATTTGCTAAGGTTAGACTTGTGACCTAAGATGTGATCAATTTTGAAAGATGCTCCATGGGCTGATGAGAAGAATGTGTATTCAGTTTTGTTAGGATGAAATGTTCTGTAGATGTCTATTAAATCCAACTGGTGTATGGTGAAGTTTAAATCTAAAATTCTTTGCTTAGTTTTTTTTTGGAGGATCTATCCAACACTGCCAAAGGGGTGTTAAAATCTCCAACTATTATGGTGCTGGAAGACATTAAATTGTTCATGTCTGTTAGGGTCTCCCTGATAAATTGAGGAGCATTCTACTTGGCAGCATAAATGTTAATAATTGGCATCTCATCATGTTGAGTGTTTCCCTTAACAAATATGAAGTGGCCATCCTTGTCTTTCCTTATCTTTGTTGGTTTAAAGCCTAATGTATCTGCAAATAAAATTGCCAGCCCTTCTTTTTCTGATTTCCTTTGCCTGGAGTACAGATGTCCGTCCCTTCACCCTGAGTCTATATTTATCCTTTAATTTAAGATGAGCTTCTTGTATGCAGCAGATATCTAGCCTGAGTTTTTGTATCCAGTCAGTCAAGCTGTGCCTCTTAAAAAGACAATTTAAGCTATTCACATTAATTGAGGGTATTGATAAGCCTGGTAATATTTTGGGTGTCAAGTTTTTCGAAAGTCCAGTGTATATATTAAATCTTTTTACCACTGTAGAAATTGGGGTTTGATGTAGGCAAATGATGTATATCTTTATTTGATGAAGGCTATAAATTTTCCCCTTAGGAGTGCTTTTACTGAACCCTATAGATTTTTGATAACTTGTTTCCCCTTTGTCATTATTTCATTATTCACCCAATAATCATTACACACCAGGTTGTTTCATTTTGATGGCTTTATGTATATTTGAGAGTTTCTCTTAGAATTTGTTTCTAGTTTTAACCTACAATGGTCTGAGAAAATACCAGGTATGATTTGAAGTATTTAACTTTTTGTATTAACAAAAAGCTATCTGGGAATACTTCTATACTAACATATTAACCACAGAATAATCATTCATAGGAAAATAGTAATTAAGCAATGAATTGAATTTTTCTTTTTTTTTAATTTTTATTAAATCATAATTGTGTACATTGGTGAAATCATGGGACACAATGTGCTGACTTTATATACAATCTGAAATATTTTCATTGAACTATTTAACATAGCCTTCATGGCCTTTTAATCACTATATGAAGACATTTATATTCTACATTTAGTAATTTTCACTTGTACCCTTGT
>CAUYRH010177990.1:0-26153 GCA_963574655.1 Perodicticus potto
TGGCTGCAAAAGCTTCAAAGTATCTGTTCCCGGATGACCAGAAAACAGTCTTTGTGTTTGCCTCAGGGCTGCCCAAATCTATTGCTTTTTCTGTGAAGGCAAAAGCCAATGTAACCCATTAGTGGCTTACTTGAATGAGACTCTGTTCTCACCCCCAAAAGTAACCTACAGTAAACTAATGTTAACCAGTCTTTTTTTTTCGTATTGGTCTGTTTCTTGTTCTTACCTTAGAAAACCTGCCATTGCTTGGTAGAAGTTTTCATTGTATTTTGCAGAATGGAGGCTGCTCCATTTCATACATCACGAATGAAAGCCATTGAGATCTATAACTACATTTGTTGTAATGTTGTCTTTTGATGAGAGAGAGAGAAAGAGAGAGAAGATGAGAGAGAAAAAGAGAAAAGAGAAGGGAAGGCAGGAGAGACAGGAAAGGAGGGAAACCTTAACAGTTTTAAGATTTGCATAAGATTATATGAGGCCAGTATTATCCTGATACATCAGCCATATAGAGCTTACAAGAAAAGAAAAGAAGGGATTAACATCCTCATGAACATAGAGGCAAAAATTCTTAAAGAAATGCTACCAATCTCAATGTCTGGGGTTAGTCACCTGATGAATCACAATAATTGTTTCACAATAAATATCTCAAATGTTGGGCATATCTTAAAAATTAAGACTTAAAAATAACTACACTTTAGTAATTATTTTCTATTTGCCATGACATATTTCTAACTATTTAAAACAACAGTGTTCTCAGAGAAAATCCACAAAGCTATAGATTGTTAGCTATTGTTATAGTTATGTTACCTTAACTTATTCCTTGAAATATACTCATTTTCTTTAGAAAATAGAAAAAACAGATGTATCTTTATATTGGTACAATGATGTTTACCATCTTCTGAAAACACTATTTTCCTTCTTACAGAGAACATATGAGAATGGTAACCGTCCTATCAAGGATCCAACCCCTCTCTCTGCGGCCAGCCCTCTCCTTCTCAGCGTCTACCTTCTGGGCTGCGGCCAGAAGGAGTGTGACTAACAGCCTCAGGTCAACGGCAGCTCCCACTCGTGGCACCGAGGAATCATCCCTACAACCCATAAGGCCTGTGCTGGGTTCATTTAAAGATTGCAATTTGTGTTAGTATCTTCCTGCTCTGTTTCTCCTCCTTTCTGTTCCAAAGAAGCAAGATGCATCGTTTTAAGGGTCCATCAAGGGCTTCGGGATGCTGAGCCGAGGACAGCACTGCCAGGAGAGAGGCCCACCCCACCGTGGCTGGGAAGCCAAATGGCTCTCAATGCCTATGTTTCCGTGTTCTGCAATGCTGAGGTGAGAGGGTCCTTTGAGCTCAGGAGTTCAAGATCAGCCTGAGCAAGATTTGTCTTTACTAAAAATAGAAAAACTAGCTGGATGTGGTGGTGGGTGCCTCTAGTCCCAGCGACATGCGAGGCTGAGGCAGGAGGATTACTTGAGCCTAGGGGTTTGAGGCTGCAATGAGCTATGATGATGCCACCACACTCCAGCCTAGGCAACTGAGACTCTGTCTCAAAAAAAAAGAAAGTATGGGGGAAGCGTTCCAAGGATTGGAAGAAGCAGAAGTGGGACGGGGCAGGTGGGTGTTAGGATCTCTGCACTTGGCAGACCCCCAGCAACACCAGCATCACGGGGTGCAGTGTAGACACGGAGAATGAGTAGAGACAGGTCCCCGCCGGGAAGCAGCAGCAGGAGCCTTGTGGACAATGCTGAGGACAGTGGCACAGCCAGTGGGAGGTAGGGGCCGCCCCTCAGGGCAGTGAGGCTGGTGGCCTGTGTCCTGCTGCTGCTGCAGGCAGCGGTGCCCCTTGGTGAGCTGGTTCCAACCTCTGATATTGGAGTTCTCTGATTTATAGCTCCGGGCAGGTTTCTTTAACCCTGTGGGATTTCTTTAATTCCACAAAAACAAAGGAATTAGCTGGTAAGAAGCAAAGATACAGTGTAGCCAATACATCAGTGTCATAAGTGTGTAACGTAAGCATGGAAGCACCACTTATCCCCACGTCTGTATCACGCGGGTGTGGTCTTATTAGGACGCCTCGTAGCTTCTCTGGTGGAATTACTGGCCTTCTTAAGTTTTTTTCTGTTGTTTTAAAAAAAGTTGATTCGATGATTTATTATTTTAGTTGCTCTTTTGAAGAACTAATCACTGGATTAAGGGGGCTTTTTGCGTTTTTACTTGGTTCAGCGTTATTCTGTTGAATGTGCATTGATTTGTTCCTTTCCGAAGTCCTTCAATAAGGTCTATTTTATATCTTCCTTTTGCCTTAATATACTCATTTAGATAAGCAGATTTTCTTCTAAAAAAATCTTGTACTCATGAGTTTTGATGGATAGAGTTTGCTTTTTAAATAGTATGTTACTAATTTTTGTGAATTTTCTCTGTGACTCCATTGCTCTCGTGGGGACTGTTTTAAATTCAGTAGGGGTATTAGTTAAGGCTATTTTGGTTACGGGTAACTTATGTAAAAACAGAGTATTAGAAGGATCCTGGGGCATCTCTTAACAGCAAAGGAAGAGTGGAACAGACAGCTGTCAGGACCCAGGGACGTGGCAGCCCAATACCTGGTCCACTAAGGCTGGTGGCCTCAAGGGGACTCAGCTGGGGAATCCTGTCACGCCTCAGGGCTTCTCTGCACCAGGTTTAAGCTCCTGGGAGAGAATATCTACTTGGTGTCCATTTCTGGGTCCAATGGGAAAACAAGAGTTTTATGGCACAGACACCCGCTTTGGGGCCACCCTCTGAAGGTCACTGGGGGTCACAGAATGGAGAATTGGAAATGGGCAGCTATTGATGGTTTAGTGACTGTCACTTCCTAGGGAGGCCATTGGAAAGTGATTTAGTTTCTCTCTGCTTCAGTTCTCTCACCTGTGCAATGAGGCTAATAAACAGATTACCTAACCCTCCCTGAGCTCAAAGGAGGAGTAAAGGAGTTAATACTTGAAAACGCGCCCAGAGATGGGTGCCTGTCACATGGGTAGCATCTTGTATTTGCTGTTCTATTTCTAATTTCATCAACAGAGGGCCTATCTGCATATGTTATTTCCTTAAAACTTAACCTAAAATGAAATCATTTGGAGTGTGAGAAATTCATACACATTTTAAAAAGATTCTCTAATTTGTCATCGAATAATCTAAAATTATCTATTAATTCCATCCTGTTAATGCTGTTCAGTTCTGTAACTTTTTACCATTTTTCTTTTTTTTTCTGTAGAGACAGAGTCTCACTTTATCACCCTCAGTAGAGTGCCGTGGTGTCACAGCTCACAGCAACCTCCAACTCCTGGGCTTAGGTGATGCTCTTGCCTCAGCCTCCCCAGTAGCTGGGACCACAAGTGTCCGCCATAACACCTGGCTATTTTTTTGTTGCATTTCGGCTGAGGCCAGGTTTGAACCCACCACCCTCGGTATATGGGGCCGGCGCCTTACTCACTGAGCCACAGACACCCCACACACACACACTTTTTAACACTTTTTACCATTTTTCATTTATTTGATTTGTTGTTTTCTGAAAGCAGGGTACTAAGGAATCCAGGTAGCCTTTCATTCTATTTCTTCTTAGATATCTGTCACCTTTTCATTGATATATATATATATTTTTTTTTTTTTAGAGACAGAGTCTCACTTTATCACACTCGGTAGAGTGCCATGGCGTCACACAGCTCACAGCAACCTCCAACTCCTAGGCTTAGGCGATTCTCTTGCCTCAGCCTCCCGAGTAGCTGGGACCACAGGAGCCCACCTCAACACCCGGCTATTTTTTTGTTTGCAGTTCTGAACCCACCACCCTCGGTATATGGGGCTGGCGCCCTACTCGCTGAGCCACAGGCACCGCCCTCATTGATAAATAGTTTTTATTTTGGGGACTGAAGTATGACACCTATAAATATTGCTGTGTTTTCATGACTCGCAGTGCCTTCTGTCATTCTAATGTGTCCCTGTTGGTATTTCCCCACCCCGTTGTTTAAAGTCTGTTTTGCCGGAGACTGTGATTAAAACTCCCACCTTGGCCTCAACTGCGGTCTGCCTTTGCTCTTACCGTTAAATGTGTCTTTGGACATCATCCCAAATCCATCAAATCCTTGGATTTGGGTTTTCCATTCACCCAATCACTTCGTTTGTAGAGGAGAATTTGGTCTATGTGGAAACTGTCACATGGCACCGTGACACCACCCTGTGTATTTTCCTATTGGGACCGAGATATCGGCTGGCCTCTGTCCCCTTTGTCCCTGTTGCTGGCTCTGTGGTTGGCTGGGCGCCGCCTGGATGCAGACCTCAGCCTTGCCTCACTCCCCACTCCCTTGCACACCCCACTTCCTGCCAACCCCGTCAAGATTATAACGATCTATGCATTCTCCCCAATGACTGGAAGGACATCAGGCCCAACCCCGGCTGCCCCCTCGGCCCAGACAGCCTCTACCCTCTTGGACACAGCCGCTGATCCTCCCCTGCTACTTCTTGCCTCCCCTCCCCCACCAAGCACATATGAAGCATTTCCCCAAGAGCAATTCTTATTTTTCCTTGCGTTTCTTCTTCATCTCATTATTTCTGTGCTAATAAGTTTCAGATGCTATAAAATGCATATTCACTTATTTCTGCCAGATGAGACCAAATGGTATTCAGCAGTCCTCACCAAGTCTTGCTCCCCAAAGTCTGGTTCATGCACCAGCATCAGCACCCCCCAGAGCCTTTGGGCTCTCAGGCCCCACCCTAGATCATGGGATCAGAACCTGCATTGGAATAAGATTGCCTGGCTTTTTTAAAAATATTTTTTTTAGACAGAGCCTCAAGCTATCGCCCTGGGTAGAGTGCCATGGCATCACAGCTCACAGCAACCTCCAACTCTAGGGTTCAAGTGATTCTCCTGCCTCTGCCTCCAAGTGGCTGGGACTACAGGCGCCTGCCATAGTGCCCTGCTTTTTTTTGGTTGCAGCCATCATTGTTGTTTGGCAGGCCTGGGCTGGATTCGAACTGGTCAGCTCAGGTGTATGTGGCCGGTGCCTTAGCCACTTGAGCCACAGGCGCTGAGCTGATTGCCTGGCTTCTTAAGCACATAAATGCTTGAGAGCCACAGATATAGAAAACATTTCAGCACCTCCAAGTTTAATAAATAAAGCATGTGACAAATTGAATTACCACATTGCCCTGTAAAACCACAGTCATCCAAGTCAAAAACCTTGGGGACTATCTTCTTCCACCCCACCAGGCTCTACCTTCACATCCAGCCAGTGACCAGACTGACCTCTAAATGCCAGCTCCTGGAGTGAATGCTGGCTCATAATGGGCACCCGGTAAATAGCTGTCGAATAAATAAATGAATGATACTTTAACCTTGCTATTTATGGATTTTTTTTTTTCTTTTTTGAGACAGAGTCTCCCTCTGTTGCCCTGGGTTGAGTGCTGTGGCATCGTCATAGCTCACAGCAAACTCAGTATCTTGGGCTCAAGAGATTCTCTTGCTTCAACCTCCTGAATAGCTGGGACTACATGCACCCCCCACAGGCCTGGCTAGTTCTTCTATTTTTAGTACAGATGGGGTCTCACTCTTGCTCAGGCTGGTCTCAAACTCCTGAGCTCAAGCGATCCACAGACTTAAGCCTCCCACAGTGCTAGGATTATAGGCGTGTGCCACCATGCCTGGCTGCTATTTGTGGATTTTAAAAAACGTTTTGAAGTTCCTTTTGAGGGACAATTGGTTTCATTGTCTTGTCCTTGATCTTTGTAAAATCATTAATATGGTTGCTTTTAAATCATTTTAGTTCTCTTTTTATATCTTATTGTTATATATTGTATTTTACATTAAGACAAAAGATAATTTATACCACCAAACTTTCCCCATTAGTTATCTTGACAAATTTATCTTTTCTCTGAGTCTATCTTTGAAATGCAAATTAAATTGTCCATTTTTAATGATACTGAAATGAATGATTTTTAATGGTGGCCCTTTCTGTTCTTGAGGATTTATACATGTTGCTCTTCTATTTTCAAAGCAGAGCAGCTTGACAAGGAAGCCGACCAGGACGGTGACACTTGGTCCTAAATTGCTCCATAAATATTGTCCCGGATTTTTCAGTTGTAAAATTGAGGCTTCCTTCTCTTTGTGTCTCTGAATAGTAGCTGTTTTATTCGGCTGCCTTCATTAACCTTTAAAACATATCGTTTGGTTGCAGAACATAATGGTAGAGACAAGCCCACTTACAATTGCAACAAATAAGAGAAACTACTTAGGAATAAATTTAACAAGACAGTTCATGTAAAGACTAAAATTCTATTCTGCCTGGAGATCTTTGAGCCTCCCAGGGCCCCACAGGCTCAGCCTTGCTCCCTTGTCAGATCTGCCATTGTCTCTTGTACGCGGTAGGAAAAGCTCCCCATCCTTAGCCCAAAAGTCAATCATCTTCTCCTGTGAGAACCAGGGGCACCTCCCCCTCTTGCTACTACTAAGCCTGCCTCCCTCGGCCCCTGTCAGCCTGAGTGCAGTGCCTGATGGCCCCAGAGCTGTGTTGTCCTCTCTGGGCTGTGAATGTACGTGACCTTGAGCGTCCATCCATCTCATCTGCCCAGTGTCAGGTGCTGTGTATTCAGCTGTCACATACTATTTAAGGTGAGAGATTCTGCCTTCACCAATGGGGTGAAAAGGAAGTGGGTAGAACAGACATATGCAAAGTTTATGAGACAAAAAGTTTAAATTCTCCTGAAAGAAACAAAACTAGACTTGAACAAAATTTCTTGGGTAGGATGAGTCAACATTTTAAAATGTTAAGTTCTCCCACAGTTTATTTACAAATTCAATGCAATTCCCCTCCATAAGAATATCAACAAACTGAAAAAAAAAAAAAAGAATATCAACAAACTATTTCATAGAGTTGAACAATGAGATTCTACAGTTTTTATGGAAAACAAATATGACAGAATAGCCAGGAAAACAGAAAAATAAAAACCATGAGCGTGGATTAGCCCTACCAGACATTAAAGTATGAGATAAAAACTCTAATTGACGCTGGGCACCGTGGCTCACACCTGTAATCTTAGCACTCTGGGAGGCCGAAGCGGGTGGATTGCCTGAGCTCACAGGTTCAAGACCAGTCTGAGCCAGAGTAAGACTTTGTCTCTAAAATAGCTGGATGTTGTGATGGGCTCCTGTAGTCCCAGCGACTTGGGAGGCTGAGACAAGAGGATTGCTTGAGCCCAAGAGTTTGAGGTTGCTGTGAACTATGACATCATGGCACTCTACCTAGGGCAACAAAGTAAAACTCTGTCTCAAAGAAATAAATAAATAAATAAAATAAAAAATAAAAACTCTAATTGAAACAGTGTGGTGCTAACATGTGACTAGACAAAAAGACCATGGGAATAGAATGTAAAATCCAGAATTAGTCTCAAATACACAGGGAAATTTAGTGTACGACAAAGGTGGCATCTCTAGTCAGTAGAATTTAACAAGTACACTTTTTAATAAATGGTGCTGAGACTGTGGCATAACTGTTTGAAAGAAGATGAGATTGAATTTGTGTTTCCTTCCATACATTTGACAACAAACTCCAAATGAATCAGGACTCTCAATGAAAAAAAATAATGCTTGAGTCCAGGGCTTCAAGACCAGCCAGGGGAACATAATGAGACCCCCCTCACTCCAAATAATAATTATAAAATTACCTGGGTATGGTGACACATGCCTGTAGTGGAAAATAAAGAAAAAAAAAAAAAGAAAGGAAAGAAGAAAGGAAAGAGAGAAACCATATAAGGTTTAGAAACAAAAATGGAGTGAAGTTCTCTTTAAATTTGGTATAGGGATAGACTTTCTAATTATGACTCAGAATCTAAAGGCACTAAGTAAAGATTGATAAATCTGACTACCTTAAAAAGCCTAACAACAATAAAACATTAACAAAGTCAAAGGACAACTGACAAACTGGGAGAAAATATTTATAACATATTACACAAAGGGTGGATATCGCAATATATATTAAAAAAACTCTTAAAAATTAACGAGTAAAGGACTAAAAAGACAATAGAAAAATAGGAAAGGGATATTGCAGGCAGTCAAAAAATGTACAAAAATTTCCCTCAAGCATATGAAAAAAATGTCTGAACTGATTCAAATGAAAATAACACTGATATAACATCTCTTACCTATCTGGCAAAAATTTAAAAATGCGTCAACATACCCCATTGTCAAGGCTGTGGGGAAATAGGCACTCTTGTGCACGCTGGGGGGCCTGAACCCTGGCTCACACTCCTTCCGGAGAAAAACTTGACAGTCTCTGACAAAGCTATGTATACGCTTTCCACTTTTTTGACCCAACAATTCAGCACCTCCAGTTCTAGGAATCCACTCTGTAACACACACCTCCAACAGTATGAAAATACATAGGCGTGAGAATATTCACGGCAGCACTGTGTGTAATGCCAAAGCATCAGTAGCAACCTAAGTGCCCATCCATGGGAGAGCAGGTGAATAAAGAACAGTAGATTCCATGGGAGGGACTATCCAGCTGAGAACAAGAATCAGGAAGGTCTCTGTGAACTGAGACAGACTAACTTCGAGGACGTATTGTTAAGTGGAGAAGTCAAACGGTGAAAGATTACCTGTAGCAATAAAAGAAAATACACATGTGTACTCATTTGTTTAAAAGAAAAACGGAGGGATAAATGGGGAACTGAAGACACTGTTTGCCTGATTACCTACAGGGGAGAGGGGTGGGAAAAGGGGTGGATAAAATTGGGGTACTGAGGATCAGGAAGGAGTGACATTTTTTTGAGTCCACCTTTCACGTAGCTCTGATTCTTAGAACTATAGTAATGTTTCACACACCTTTTAAATATCCAACATAAACACAAACACCAAAGAATGAGCCTTAACTATATCACAAACGCATTGTGTAACTACACTCAAGAGAAAGGCAGGAAAAGAACTAACCTAGGTAGCTAACCCTCACTGGTTAACACAAGAAAGGTATATAGACACTGTGCTC
The DNA here is from genome assembly GCA_963574655.1 of Perodicticus potto. Classification (NCBI taxonomy): domain Eukaryota; kingdom Metazoa; phylum Chordata; class Mammalia; order Primates; family Lorisidae; genus Perodicticus; species Perodicticus potto. The sequence continues at coordinate 9,008 of CAUYRH010177990.1, forward strand.
TTGTTAGTAAACGTGTTTCTCACAGGGGTATGGGTTAGAAATTCTGGAATTACCATGGATGTATTAGAATTGAGTAAATAAATAAAGTATACTGTAGATGATGGAAGCTAGGTTTCTCATTGCTGGAGAAAGAAGTCTGAAATACAAAGAAAGGCTAAAATGGTACGAAAGCGGTGCTGGATTAGCATCAGAGATGTCAATTATGAATTGATAGTTGTAAATATATACACAGATACAGAAATACGGGGGGGGTGTGTGTGGACATGTGGATCAGCACACATGCACGTCCTAGTTCCATCTATCGAGAGCACTTAGAAGCAACGACACCTCTGTAACAACGAGCACCTCTAGCATCCAGATCTTGGTTTCTAAACACCATTTTTCAATGAAAAGATCCAGGGCTCTTCAGAGAAGTGGTTAATCCCAGGGCTGTGGCAGAGAAAACCCAATATGATCCCAGAATATCTTGTGATGCTAGAAGTAGGAAATTGCTCAAAAAAGAATGAGGGCTTGTTAAAAAACATAGGACTCATCTTAAAGGAGCTCCTAATGTCCAACCTAGAACAATGTGAGCAAAAACTAAATGAGTGATTATGTTAAATTGATATACTGTATTAATTAGGATAAATTATTTATACCATAATTAAATTTTAGCCCACAGAGTAAAATAATTTTCATGATTCCATATTGATAGAAATAATCAAATAAACGAATACATAGGAAGGAAGGATAGCTCTTTCTTACAGAGAAATTCCAACTAATAAACGTAGAAGGAACTAGAAAACTGACATTAGTCTAACACATGGAGGCATACTTTGGAGATATTGTGGGTTCAGCTCCAGATTGCTGCAATAAAGCACATATTGCAATAAAGTGAGTCACACAATTTTTTTGGCTTCCCAGTGCATATAAAAGTTATGTTTTCAATAATTGTAGTCTATTAAATATGCAATAGCATCATGTCTTGAAAAACAATGTATGTACCTTAATTTAAAAATGCTTTATTACTAAAAGATGCTAATGATCATCCGAGCCTTTAGTGACTCATAATCTTTTTTGCAGGTGGAGGGTCATGCCTTAGTGTTGACAGCTACTGACTGAGCAGAGTAGTGATTGCTGAAGGTTGGGGTGGCTGTGACAGTTTCTTAACAGAAGACAACAATGAAGTTTGTGGATTGAGCCTTCCTTTCACAAAAGATTTCTCTGTAGCATGTAATGTAGTTTGACAGCATTTTATTCATAGTTGAGTTCCTTTAAAAATTTGAGTCAGTCTGGGTGCAGGGGCTCACACTTGTACTCCTAGCACTTTGGGAGGTTGAGGCAGGAGGACTGCTTGAGGCCAGGAGTTCAAGACCAGCCTGATGTCATCTCTACAAAAAAAGACAAAAATTTACTAGATGTGGTGGCTTCTGCTTGTAGTCCTAGCTATTTGGGAGGCTAAGTCAGGAGGATTGTTTGAGCCCAGGAGTTTGAGGCTGCAGTGAGCTATGAAGAGGACACTGCATTCTAGCCTGGGTGACAAAGGGAGACCCTGTCTAAAAAGCCTTAAACCCCTCAAAGTCATCCAGAAGGATTGGAACCAACTTCCAAACTCTTACTTATGTTGATATTTTCACCTTTCGCATGAATCCCTAATGTTCTTGATGGCACCTAGAATGATGAATTCTTTATTCTTTTCAGAGTTTTAATTTACTTTGGCCAGATCTATCTGAGAAATCTCCATCTATGGTATCTGTAGCCTGATGAAATGTCTTTCTGAAATATTAAGACTTGAAAGTCAATTACTCCTTGTTCCAAGGACTGCAGAATGGATGTCCTGGCAGCAGTCATGAAAAACATATTCATCTCCTTGTACATCCCCATCAGACCTCTTAGGTGACCAGGTGCGCTGTCAATGAGCTATAATATTTTGAAAGGAATCTTTTTTTCCTGAGCAGGAGTCCCCAACGGTAGGGCTAAAGTATTCAGTAGACCATGCTGTAAACAGATGTGCTGTTATTCAGGCTTTGTTTTTCCATTTATGGAACATAGGTAAAGCATATTCAGCACAATTCTTTTTTTTTTTTCCAAGATAGAGTCTTGCTCTGTCCCCCCAGGTAGGGAGCAGAGGCTGCATAGATGAACCACTCAACCCAAACTCCTGGGCCCAGTGATCCTCCTACCTCAGCTTCCCAGGTAGCTGGGACTACAGGAGCCCCACAATGCCTGGCTAACATTTTAAAATTTTTAGTACACAAGGGGTCTTGTTCTTGCTCAGGCTGATCCTCTTTAGCTCAAGTGATCCTCTCATTTTGGCCTTCCAGAGTGCTAGGATTAGAGACATGAGCCACTACTCCAGGCCAGAGTTAGCATAATACTTAAAGGCCCTAGGATTTTTGGAATGGGAAATGAGCTTCAACTTAAAGCTACAATCTGCATTTACTCCTAACAAGGGAGCTACCCTTTCCATTGAAGCCAGGCATTGACTTCTCTCTGTGAAGGTCCCAGATGACATCATCTTCTAATATTAGGCCTTTCGTTTACACTGAAATCTGTTGTTCAGTGTAACCACCTGCATCTGTAATCTTGGCTAGACCTTCTGGGTAACTTCTTGCAGCTTCGACACCAGCCCTTCCTGCTTGACCCTGCACTTTGATGTGATGGGCATGGCTTCTTTCCTTAAACCTCATGAGCCACCCTCTGCCAGCTTCGATCTCTTCTTCTGCAGCTTCCCCACCTCTCTCAGCCTTTCATAGAACCGAAAAGTGATGCCTTGCTCTGGATTCGGCTTTGATGGAAGAGAATGTTGTGGCTGGTTTGATCTTCTATCCCGACCACCCAAATTTCCTCTAACTCAACAATAAGGCTATTTCACTTTCTTATCATGTGTGTGTTCACTGGTGTAGTGCTTTCTACTTCCTTCGAGAGTTTTCCTGTGTGTTCACAACTTGGCTGTTTGGCACAAGAGGTGGAGCTTTTGGCCTATCTCAGCTTTCCACATGCCTTCCTCATGAAGCTTAATCATTTCTAGCTTTAAAGTGGGAGACATGTGACTCTTCCTTTAGCACTTAGAGGCCGTTGAGGGTTATTAACTGGCTTAATCATTGTGTCTCCGAGAGTAGGGAGGCCTGAGGAGAGGGGGCCAGACAGGGGATCGCAGGTCAGGGGAGCAGTCAGAACACACACATTTATCATTGAAGCTTGCTGTCTTAAATGGATGTGGGGTGTGGCTGCCACCAACAATTGGTGATGTTAACACCAAAGATCACGGATCACAGATCACCATAACAAATACGATAATAATGAAAAGATTTGGAATATTGTGAGAATTACCAAAATGTGGCAGAGACACATCAAGAAAGCACATGCCACAGGAAACATGGTACCAACAGATTCATTTCAAGCCAAGTTGCCCCAGACCTTCCGTTTGCAATGCAGGGTCACAGGGCAGGAAAGCACAACGCACTGAAATGAGGTGTGCCCATTGTCATGACTGGCACGACACTGCACGGATTACTGAGTGTTGCTAAAACGAGTGCAAGTTTGGGGAGAAACAGGATATTGATGCAGTCTAACAGTATCTCCCTGGGAGAGAGAGGGAGAGAAAAGCTTTACAGGAGAGAAACTGGCAGAAGCTACCTCAACCAAGAGGTCAAGGTGAATGTTACCAGTGTGTTTAGACTCTGGGCACCTTAGTGTCTGCTGCACTGAGAGGGAAACAACAGTATTTCTGTGACATTTTTGCCAGAAACCCTATAATCTTCTAATCATCAGAAACATCCCACAAACCCAAATGGAGGGATATTTTACAGAACAATTGACCAGGACTCTTCAAAAGTGCCATGAAAGGCAAGAAAATCCTGAGGAACTATCACAGATTGGAGGAGACTTCCAACTAAAGGAATGTGGGCCGCTGAGCAGGGTGCTGGAACGGAGAGAGGACACTGGTGGAAGAAATGGTGGCATTCGATTAAGCCTACAATTCCGTGAACAGTATTGTGCCAATCCTCTGGTTTGGGTTCCTGTGCCATGGTTAGGTAAGATGCTAAAATTAGGGAAGTTCAGGAACTCTCAACTATTAATATTTTTCTAACTTTTCTGTTTGTCTAAAATAAGCTCACAATAAAAAGCTAAAAAACCATTTAGGAGCTTGGCATAGACATATGATATACACGCACAGGTACACCCACATCCTCCCCTCCATTTAAGGGTCCTTATTGTTAAATACATCTCATATCCTCTAGATCCTGATGCTAAGACAGAAAAACAAATTAGAAGTTTTAAATGAAGCAGTTGAGGTTTAAGAAGTAACAAGGGAAATATCTCAAAGGCTCAGTTCCAGGGGGACCCCTGAGAAGGGGATGGAGTATCTTTCAGCGGAGACCAACTGAAGGACAGGTCAGGGGAACGTCTGGCCACAGGCTCTTGTCCCCTACTGGCTGAGACTAAAGGGGAGTCACAGTCCCAGGTCTGGGCGCTACTAGGCCTCAGCCAAGATCTTCCCCATCCGTTGCCTCCCCGCACTGAAGATGACACCAGGATGGTACACGGATGGTGCTTCATGTAGGACTTTGGCAACACAAGTTGATTCTGATGGAACGGGTCAGGGCACCTGTGAAAAGCTCAGAGGTGGTTGAGGTCTATGATGCCAGCATGATTGGCATCCCAGGAAAGAGGTTTTGTTTGTTTTGGGGACAGAGTTTTACTTTGTTGCCTCAGTCAAGTACTGTGGTGTCATAGCTCACAGCACACTCCAACTTTTAGGTTCAAGTGATCCTCTTGTCTCAGCCTCCTGAGTGGCTGGGACTATAGGCTCCCGCCACAATGCCCAGCTATTTTTAGAGACAGAGTCTCGCTCTTGCTCAGGCTCGTCTGGAACTCCTGAGCTCAAGCAATCCACCCACTGTGGCCTCCCCAGAGTGTTGGGATGACAGGCGTGAGCCACCGCACCCCGTGATGCACACTGCGAGGACTCAGACACTGCCAGCGACCATGTGAGCTTGGAAAACTAGTCCAGTCTGGGATGAGACAGACCCAGTTCCTCTGACGTTTTGACTGCAGCCCTGTGAAACCCGAGCATAGGACCCAGTTAAGCTGTGCCCAGACTCCAGACATGAGATTATAAATGTGTGTTGTTGTTTTAAGACTTTCACCAAAGGTCGTGTGCCTTCACCAAAGGTCGTGTGCCTTCACCAAACGTCTTGTGCTTTCACCAAAGGTCATGGGCCTTCACCAAAGGTCATGTGCCAGCATGTGCAATGCAGCATTGTTCCTTTTTTTTTTATTTTGGTAAGATATACATAAAACTTACCATTTTAACCATTTTTAAGTGCACAATCCAATGGGATTAAGTACATTCATATTATTATGCAATCGCCACCCACATCCATCTTCAGAATTGTTTTTCTTCCCAAACTGAAACTCTGTATTCACTAAGCAATAATTCCTATCCTGCCTCCACCCCTTGGCAACCAGCATCCTATTTTCTGTCTCTATGAATTTACTCTCATGTAAGTGGAATCATACATTATTTGTCTTTTTGTAGCTGGCTTATTTCACTCGGCATAATGTCCTCGCGATTCTTCCACGTGGTAGCAAGTATTCAATCCTTTTTAAGGCTGAATAATTTTCTATTGCATGGCCAGACCACATTTTACTTAACCATTTATCTGGTAATGGACACTTGGGTTCCTTCTACCTTTTGGCTTTTTTAAATAATCCAAGAACGTTCTTAATAGCTCCCTGGAAACCACCCAATGTTCATGAATAGTTGAAGAGATAAACAAATTGTGGTACATTTATTCAACAGAATACTACATGACAATAAAAGAGAAGGAATTACTACTATGTACACCCAGTTGGGTGGACTTTATAAACACAATGTGAAATGAAAGAAAGCAAGCCAGGGACAGAAAAATCCATATGATATGATTCCACTTACATAAAGATAAAACAGGCACACGTGATGGTAGTGTAAGAAGCGTAGATAATGGGTACCTTTGAGGAAGAAAGAAGAGACATGATGAGGCCTCCATGAGGGACAAATGTTCCTCATTGAGTGAGGAGGTGACATCATGGGTGTTTACTCTTGGGCAGGGTACTGAACTGTTGTTCTGAGTTATATACTTCAACTTAAAAGTGTTACAAATGAAGTGTTGGATTTGTTTTTGAATACTCAAAGAAAAAAGTGGCAAGAAAAATAAAACAAGATGGCAGAATGTTGATCATTGTTGAATCGAGGGGGGAGTTTGTTAGAATCTTGTATTTGGGGGAATCTTTGAAATTTACTATAATAAAAAAAGAACATCTGCCATATTTTTAAGTCTGATTACCATGTAGAAGTTCAGGCAAAAAAACCAAACTTGGGCAGATCTTGGGCAGCGCCTGTAGCTCAGTGGTTAGAGTGCTGGCCACGTGCTCTGGGGCTGGTGGGTTTGAACCTGGCCCTGGCCTGCTAAACAAAAAGAAATAGCCAGGCACTGTGGCGGGCACCTCTAGTCCCAGCTATTTGGGAGGCTGAGGCAAGAAAATCGCTTAAGCACAAGGATTTGGGGTTGCTGTGAGCTGTGTTGGGATGGCACTCTATCAGGGTGACAAAGTAAGACTCTGTCTCAAAGAAAAAAAAAAAAGAAGTCCAGATCAGCTGGCTTTCTCACTTAGATTTTCTAATTTACCTTTGGTTATCTGTAAAACTAGTCTCCGGAGTAGGAATAAGACTATAAAAAAATACGTGCTCAAGCAGATAGTTTCTTTCAACTCCTTCCTGTACTTGGAAATATTTTTGTAAATCCTATTATTTTCTAGGCTATGCTGAATGGAGTCCTTCTGTTGTAAATTTTTCTTAGAGAAAAATGATCTTTGGGTCTGTAAGAACATACGGATTTTGTGACAGAATCAACCAGAATATTTTGCAGAATGAAGAATGTGGTGTGTGGGATGTAGACTCTTTTATAGCCCCCCAAATCCTTAGCTCAGTAGAATGGTAAGAACTAGAGGCCTTAATATGTGCAGGGCCTAGCTGAATCTCCTAAAGAGCTAGAATTCCTTCTATCATGTCACTGCATCAGTCTCAGGGTGAGTACTCATAGTGATGAAAACTCAGTTCTTCGCATGGGACCTGTTCTCCTATGGAACTTTTTCCTTCTAGACACACCATCTTGTCCTTCTCAGTTTCACCCACTGCTACCAGCCCTGCCATCATGGAGAACAAAGCCATCTCTGTCCAATATAACAAAGATTCCCTTCCCAGAGTCTTGAGAAATCTCATCTTGCCTCTTTTGGGCACAAGCAGACTGTGGGGATCCCGGTGGAGGTGGGGTGCCCTCTTTTCTTCTGGTCAGTTATTCAAGAGCCACGCTACACCCTCAGAGTACCACTTTCTCCCAAAACTGTTCACAACTCAGCTGTAACAGGAAGGGGAGATTCATGTCAAAACCCTAGAAGAATTAGAAAGCTTTAGTTCCAATGATGAGACAAAAGTCACGTTACAGAAATATCAAGTCCCAACAGGCAAAAGAACAGGATTGTTTTGTTTTTGCGGGGGTGGTCGTGGGGCTTGGGAGAGGAGCTTGAGAACCGGGGAGCAGAGAGCCTTCCCAGCAAACCCAGTCCACAGGCTGTGGGCAGGAATCTCTCTTTCTCACATGTTTTTTCCGAGTGAAAATGACTTCACTGTTGTTTATGATCAAGAAAAGACATATTACATGGAAAATTCAAATACTACAAAAAAGTATAAAGAAGAAGAAAGTGAAAAGAAGGGAGGTGTCATTTTCTTAACACCCTGGAAATCTGGAGGCAATAATATGGACACCCCAAGATCGTCGGGAGGGTTAAATTAGAGAACACGAGGAAATCTCTAGCACAGTGGTTCTCAACCTTCCTAATGCCGCGACCCTTTAATATAGTTCCTCATGGCGTTGTGACCCCCAACCATAAAATTATTTTTGTTGCTACTTCATAACTGTAATTTTGCGACTGTTACGAATCGTAATGTAAGCATCTCATATGAAGGATGTATTTAGGCGACCCCTGTGAAAGGGTTGTTTGACCCCCAAAGGGGTCGCGACCCACAGGTTGAGAATCACTGCCTAGCACATAGTGGGTCCTCAAAAGCCGGGGGGTTTATGCTAATAGAATTTAACCTTCTGGGACCCTCACCATAGAAGCTCTTTCCAAGGCCCCCAGCAATGTGTTCCCAGGTCATCAATTTTTATAAAATTTGCAAAAGCCATGTACTTTTATATTCCCCTCCAAAAGCCCCTTTGAATTATATAACTCTTGCACCCCACAAAATCTGAAACTACCCCTGCTAAAACATCGTAATTGCTTTCCTGCCTTTGATAAATAGCAACATCAAGTTTTCCATCTACTTCGAGACGACTGTGGAACATCTAAGGCTGCCGGGACTTTGCAAGGGCTCAGCCCGAGGACACGTCTCATTTTTCTCTTCCTTGGAGAATTAGAGACTTACCAGCACAAGGCTCCATCTTCATTAGTGAAGGCCACTCATTCATTCTGCCATTCCCAGGATGAAGAACATCCTCGCGGCAACCTGGGGTGCTGGATGTGCTCTGGAAATTTAAAAAGAAAGTGCTCCTGCCTGCCTTTTCAGATGCCTAAAGACCATAAGTGAAAATAGCTTCAGCTGTCAGCTAGTTGAACGAACATAATAAGGGATTCTATTTCTACCACCTGTGTGACTATCCTATGAAACCAGCAACTCCTATTAGTAAGTTTTGTATTGGAGGAAGCTGAGAAAAATGATCCCATTCCAATGCAGACAAAGAATTCGAGTTTGTTTTATTTGCTTCAGAACATTGTTTTGGTTATTAAGGCCCCATGGGGACATAGAGGCTGTCTGCTCAGCTAATTATTTTCAGCCACCGATTGTCTCCTTGGCTCAAGGATGGCAGTAATGAGGCCTTGAATTCAGTCCCCATCCAGACAAGTTACCTCTTTTCCTCCCAACACAGTTATAAACTGCAACCTTGACTTTGAGGCTGTCTTAGAAATGCATTCACTGGCCCCAAAGAGGGCCCAAGGGTAAGTCCATTGCACAATTAGAAAAGCAATTTCAAGTACATGACTCATTGATCTTGGGTTTTCAGGGCCTTTTCTGTAGAGGAAGGACAGGTTAGAGGACTTTTAAGAAACTAAGAGGGGAGAATAAAATAAGGGCACAGAGTAAACATCAATTGGATGAAGGCCGTCAATCTATTGTTATTAGAAAGGCAATATATAGCCATTGAGAAGAATAAATAAGAGTTATACCAGTACTTGGGTCTATTTCAGCAGTAAATTCTGAGCAAAAAAGGCAAGATGTAGAAGGCATATACTTCCATATGTGATTCCATTTTAGGCTGGGCACGGAGCCTCACGCCTGTAATCGTAGCACTCTAGAAGGTCAAGGTGGGTGGATTGCCTGAGCTCACAGGTTTGAGACCAGCCTGAGCCAGAGCAAGACCTCCTCTCTAAAACAAAACCCGCTGTGGCGGGTGCCTGTAGTCCCAGCTACTCAGGAGGCTGAGGCAAGAGAATCGCTTGAGCCCGAGTTTGAGGTTGCTGTGAGCTGTGATGCCACTGCACTCTACCAAGGGCGATAAAGTCAGACTCCGTCTCCAAAAATAAATTAATAAATAAATAAGTAAATAAACAAATAAAGCCCCAAATAACGGTTTTGTGAAATGACTGACAACCCTTGTACATGAGGGTTTATGCTTGTGTGCTCTTGTGTGTCTATGTCTATATATAAATGTGTGTGGCTAAAAGAACACAGAGAAGCAAGTGTTGAGTGAGTTACTTTGGAGGGGACAGCTGATGTGAGGATACATGGAGGAGGAGAGCCAACCCAGAAAAAAAAGCAAAGCTTTACTAAAAGAAAAAAGAGCAGGTGCGGTGGCTCATGCCTGTAATCCCAGCAGCTTGAGCTCAGCCTGGGCAGCAGAGAGGGACCTTGAGCTTGAGTTTGAGACCAATCTGGGCAACATAAAGGGACCTTGCCTCTAAAAAAAATAAAAATCATGGCCGGGCGGGGTGGCTCACGCCTATAATCCCAGCACTCTGGGAGGCCGCGGTGGGTGGATTACCTTGAGCTCACAGGTTTGAGACCAGCCTGAGCAAGAGCGAGACCCTGCCTCTAAAAAATAGGAACCCACCCCAAACAGCCTATGTACAAAATGGGGACGTGCTGGGGCAATTGTACTTGGGTTGCTGGTGTGCTGATGTCCTCAGTTCTGGGGAGCGGACAGCAAGCCCGGGGCGGGGGCGGGGGGAGGCACGCTCCTTGTGGGAAGGTTCGGAGCCCACCGTCCTGGTCTCCTGGGCATGCCGGCCTCTCCTTTTCTACCACACACCTGCTGTCTTGTATGATCTCTGACACCTCTCAGGCTCCTCACAGCCTACGTAGCCACTTCCCAGGCCACAGGTAGAAAACTCCCAGAGGTATTCTGATTGATTGGAACAAAGATTCTCAGCTTGACAAAACTTCCATCAGCCTCCTGAACCTTCTCCTAGAGACCCATCTGTGCACTGCCTCATCAAACTCAGTTGTAGCAAGAATGCTGCTGAGTCAGTTTAGCAGGAACCCCTGCCCCCATATCTGATCTGGTTCCCCATCCTCCACCAGCCCCCAGGGATGGCCTGCCTTCAGCAAGAATCCTGTCCGTCGGCTTAGCCAGAATGCCCCTCATCCCTGATGCTTCCTCTTGGTCATTTTCTATCCACTGACCTCCCCCTGCTCCTTGCCTGGAGAATTCCTACCTGCCCAGCCTACAGTCAAAGTTGAGCCCAACCTCTCTCCCCCACTGCAAAATCCCACTGCAGTGATCCCACCTACCCCGATGGGCCTGAATGAAGTCATCCTTACTGTGCTTTAACAAATATTGTGGAATAATGTTTCCTTGCACACGTGCATTTTGTATTTATACTTCACACCAATTCCTGTGACTAGGGGTATTTCAATTGGCACAGCTTGCGGCAGGTGTCCCATCCCTATAGGAGTAAAGACGGTGCCTTTTAAGAAAACGACAGTTCCCATAATGAGAGAGGGAGAGAGAAAGAATGGCTCTGTAAGAGGAGATGGCCATACAAATTGGCATGAGATACATTTTATGAAATTTTTCTTTTAAGGTTTATATGTTGGGCGTCATGTCAAACAGCTCTTTGCTTAGTCCCAGATCCAAAAGCTTTCTTACCTTTTCTTTTAAAAATGATAGTTTTGGATTACTATGTGCTTATTAGAATAACTGAAATAAAAAACAGTGACAGCACCAAATGCTGGCAAGAATGCAGAGAAACTGGATCTTTCTCGCTTTGTGGGTGGGAGTGTAAAATGGCCTAGCTGCTGTGGAAAGCAGTTTGGTAACTTCTACCAAAGTTACCACCCATCATGTTCCTGGGCATGTTTTCCTCTAGAGTAACAAAGGCTTATGTTTATACAAAATTTTGTACACAGATGGTCACAGCAGGCCTACTCATTCTAGCCAATTGTCAACAACCCCGCACCTTCACTGGGTGAAAGGTTGAACAAACTCTGTTATGTCCATATACCCAGGAATACTACTCAGCAATAAAAAGGAATGAACACACCACAACCTGGGTGAGCTTAGGGAAAAAGCCAATTTCAAAAGGTTGCTTATTGTCTGATTTCACTTATATATCATTCTTGAAATGTCAAAGCCATAGAAATGGAAAGCCAATTACTTTTGCCCGTGTCCAAGGGGCTGAGCAGGGAGGTGAGTGTGGACACAAAGAGGCCCGAGGGAATTCTTTTGTAGGGATGTGAATCCTTTTTCTTTTCTCTCTCTCTTTTCTTTCTTCTTCTTTTTTTTTTTGTTTTTGAGACAGTCTCACTCTGTTGCCCCAGGCTAGAGTGCTATGTCATCACACTAGCTTACAGCAACCACAAACTCTTGGGCTCAAGCGATCCTCTTGCCTCAGCCTCCTGAGTAGCTGGGACTACAGGTGCCTGACACAACACCAGGCTAGTTTTTCTATTTTTAGTAGAGACGGGGTTTCACTCTTGCTCAGGCTGGTCTCAAACTTGTCAGCTCAAGGGATCCACCCACCTCAGCCTCCCAGAGTCCTAGGATTACAGAACTTTTGATCTGAATCTTGATTGTGGGTGTAGTTACACCACAACCTATATGTGTCACACACACACAAATAAAAGAAAAGGAATTTTTTAAATGTGAAGATCGAAGAAGGTTTAGTTAGCAGCAATTCACCCACATTAATATCCAGGCTTTGCTACTGCCCTATAGATCTATAAGATGCCACCATCAGGAGCAAGTGGGTGAAGGCTGCCGCTGTTGGAAAATGCTGCATGTACGGGTGATACAGACCCAGCAACGGAGAAAATAAAGCGGGACCAGGCTGAGACACCCCTGGGGATGGGCCAGGACAGCCAAGATGGGAGAGTAAGGAGGATGAGCCTGGAGGCTGAGCAAGAAGGCCACCATAGGCCGAAGCAAGAGGGAATTTCAGTGAAGCAATCTGGAGAAGGGAAGCAGTGAGAGGGCCTTCGTGGATGTTTTTGTTTGGCACTGGCTGCTCACAGACGACCACTGCAGCTGGCAGCAAGCAAGGGCCAGTCCAGGCTCCAGGAATTGGCTGAACTTCGAGGTGGCATGGCTGTTTTTGGTGCTTTGACAGCTCTGAGCAGCATTCAGATTGCCAGACATCAAGGACCCATGACAATTAAAAAATCATACTCCCCTGGCTCTGCGTCTGTGGCTCAGTGGTTACACCGGGGCTGGTGGGTTCAAGCCCGGCCTTTATTTAGTTATTTATTAATTATATTTATATTTACTTTTATTTTTTGAGACAGAGTCTCACTATATTGCCCTCTGTGTATGTGGCTGACGCCGTAACCACTGTGCTATGGGCGCTGAGCCCCAGCCCAGCCTTCTAAAGAACCACAACTAAAATTAAAAAAAATATATAGCTGGGCATTGTGGCAGGTTCCTGGAGTCCCACCTACTCAGGAGACTGAGGCAAGAGAATCACTTAAGCCCAAGAGTTTGAGGTTGCTGTGAGCTGGGATGCCACCGCACTCTACCAAGAGTGACATAGTGAGAGTGAAAAAAATCATACCCCTTATTACCAATACCATAACTGCCTAACTTAAAAGGTAGTCCTTTGAAGATGAGCATGTTATTGAGAGCATGGATTGTCACATGAAAGTCTAGGCTCACACAAGACTGGGTCGGGAATGCTGGCAGACCTGAAGTTTATGGGGAAAAATAATTTTATGAGGCTCTGATGTTTAGAGGTGATTTACCAGTTTAAACAAACCCCTGTGCATTTTGGTTAGCTAAGACTTGTTCTAAAGCAGCACTGAGCAACAGAAATATAACGTTAGCCACATGTGTAATTTAAAATGTTCTAGTAACCACACTTTAAAAAGCAAAAAGGGATGGAATTAATTTTGATAATATATTTCATTGAATCCACTATATCAAAATAGTGTCTGTTGTTTCAACATGGAGCCCCAACCATCCATTATTATTATTATTAATTTTTTTTGAGACAGAATCCCACTTTATCACCCACAGCTCACCTCAACCTCCAACTCTTGGGCTTAGGCGATTCTCTTGCCTCAGCCTCCCGAGTAGCTGGGACTACAGGCGCCTGCCACAATGCCCAGCTATTTTTTTTGCAGTTTGGCTGGGGCCAGTTTCGAACCTGCCACCCTCTGTATATGGGGCTGGCACCCAACCCACTGAGCCACAGGCGCCGCCACAATCCATATTATTGAGATATTATTCCACATTTGCAGCACAACTAAAGCTCAATGCCACCTGTGCTGGTAACTGCCAGGTCTCACAGCTCAGCTCTAGAACCTCACTTTTGTGTCAGAAACCTTCGAACAGCTCACCTGGGCAGGGCATGGTGGCTCACGCCTACAATCCCAGCACTTTGGGAGGCCAAGGCAGGAGAATCCCTTGAGTCCCGGAGTTGGAGGCTGCAGTGAGCTATGAAGGGTTCATGGCACTCCAGCCTGGGGTACAGAGAAGGATCCTGTCTCTAAATTTGAAAAAGGTGGGAGGGACTTTCCTCTTTGAAGAGAAAAGTTGTTTTTCTGAACTTGTCATCGTTCCCCTCTGCCTGGAGTTCATTTTTCACTGACTCCGTAAGTATTAAAATGTCAACCTTGTTATACCTTCTGAGTATGGACTCTGCAGAAGCAGCACCAGCATCACCCAAGGGCTTGTCAAAAATGCAGAATCTCAGAACCCATCTTAGACCTCACGAAGGTGCATTTGAACAAGTCCTTGGGCGATTCCCATGTGTGCTGAAGTTTGAGAAGCACTGACCTAGGCCAAGGTTCCCCAGACTCAGGGGTCTGTCCCTAGAATGCAGATGGTTTTCCTTTGTGTGGCGGGCATCATGAACTGGCTGGCTCAGGGTTTTCCCATTCTTCCTAGTGTGCTATCCGACATTGCAAAGCCCAGAAACAAATAACCCATCTTTTCCAGACTCCTTTGCAGCTGGGGTTTCAGATGGAACTTGGGTTCCACTAATCTGAAGCCTTCACCCTGGCCCTGAAATGAGAACAGAACTTAGGTGGGTGAGAGTTAGCAGGAAGCCAGATGTGTGCCTTGTATGGACAGGCCTTGAAGGCGGAATAACTCTGGAGAGAGCAGTCTGGCCACTTCTCCCTGCTGGCTGCATACAGCCGAGGTTGTGTGAGTTCTCGGGGAGCCGTGGGTTCCTGTTTTGCTGACTTTCCACTATGGCAGAGGTAGCAGCTCCTTCAATAGGACTGTTTTGTGGTGGGGTTCTAGAAGTGGCTCAGCATGGACCAGACACCAGATGTTGTGAGCAGAACCAGTACAGGGGCCCTCTGACAAAGCTGGTTCCATGTGGCCAGGGCTAAGTGACCTCCCCCATAGGGAAAGTGCCCTTGAAAATGCTTGTCCCAGTAAGACCCCACACGCCTAACTGTAAGGCCCCAAACCTGCAGTCCATATTCCTCCGCTAGGGCCTGCCTTTCTCCAGGGCGAGGGATATGAAGACGTTGACTCCATTTAGGGGAAATTTCCATGCTAACTCTTGGGATTGTGGGGTTGCCCTTTTGCTCCAAAGAAAACCACCACATATTTTAGCATCCACAGGTTTTGATTATACACAGAAATTAATAAATTGAGCATTCTTTTTGCCCACTTTGTGTGGGAGCAGTAAATGCATTCAAAATGGCTAATTAATGACGAAAGGCATAATTTAACAAATCCAGCGTTATGTCAAAGTTTTGTGTTTATATCATATATAGAGGCTATCATTTTCTCCACAGGCAGATGCCAAACTTAAAGCAGTAAAATTTACTATACGCTACACAGATTCCTTTCCAGAAACGTGTTAAATACAGATAACTAGATTAACCTCTATTTTAAGATAGTATTTTTTTTCATATTTTCTAGTATTTATTCTCCGTGGTTTCCTTAATCCTATTATGTTACTATTTTTTTTTTTTTTCTTTTTGAGACAGAGCTTCAAGCTGTTGCCCTGGGTAGAGTGCCGTGGCATCACAGCTCACAGTAGCCTCCAACTGCTGGGCTCAAGCGATTCTCCTGCCTCCGCCTCCCAAGTAGCTGGGACTACAGGCGCCTGCCACAACGCCCAGCTATTTTTTGGTTGCAGCCGTCATTGTTCTTTGGCAGGCCCGGTCTGGATTCGAACCCGCCAGCTCAGGTGTGTGTGGCTGGCACCTTAGCCGCTTGAGCCACAGGCGCCAACCTATGTGACTATTTTGGTCTTAAAATTCTTACGGTTTTTCTAAATTCTCCTTACTGATTTGCTTAACCATACTGTATCAAGCCAAAATTCTGATGGGTATGTATAAATCCTGAGATCTAAATGTTGCCTTAATAAATAACATTAGATAATCAAATAGCAATTGATTATCTGCCATAAATTAATGAAGCTCAAATAATTAGTTGGCATTTATCAGGCAGAAGATGTATAGAGTTTCTTAAAAATCCTCCAATTCAAAAAATTTCAAAATAACTTTACATAAATGAGAGTTCAGGCCTCAAGCCCTTGCCAGTTTTCTGGTGTTAATTAGATTATTTGTTCCAACAGTGGAGGAGGATCAGAAAAGACAACACACACACACTAATAATTAACCCAGGGGAGCTCCATTCGAGAATCATTTGCTATCTTGTTTTTTGCCCCAAGGGTTCTAATTATTCCTGATAACCTATGTTCCTTTCCTTTTTCCAGTCTGAGTGCCAACCATGGCAGGATGGAGGAATAATCCTGCCCAGTGGCCTTGCTGTACACCTGACAGGGTCCTCAGCTTTGTGTTTTTCCCATGTAATTGGCATATTCTGTAGAAACACCTTCAACATAGGTTTATACTTCTTCCCCTAAAATGGTAAAACTCAAAAAGTCATTGTTCTGTAGCTTTTTAAAGCACTAACTCATGTTCCATTACTGCCCCCTGAAGGTTCTTATGGTTTTCTCCAGAGAGACAAATTTTTAAATAACCCAAAATACCACCCAAAATAGAATATAAAGACCATACATAAGCTGCTCATAATGCTAATTATTGACAGTGTGAATTATGGTGGCTCATGCCTATAATCCCAGGACTCTGGGAGGCTGAGACAGGTGGATCGCCTGAGCTCACAGATTTGAGACCAGCCTGAGCCAGAGAGAGACCCTGTCTCTCAAAATAGCTGGGCATTGTGGTGGGCACCTGTAATCACAGCTACTGGGGAAGCTGAGGCAAGAGAATCCCTTGTGCCCAAGAGTTTGAGGTTGCTGTGAGCTATGACGCCACAGCACTCTACCAAGGGCAACAAAGCGAGACTCTATCTCAATACAAAAAAACAAAAAAAGAAAAAATTATGAAAAAACAGTAATGTGGCTCGGCGCCTGTGGCTCAGCGGGCTAAGGCGCCAGCCATGTACACCTGAGCTGGCGGGTTCAAATCCAGCCCGGACCTGCCAAACAACGACGGCTGCAACCAAAAAATGGCCGGGCGTTGTGGCGGGTGCCTGTAGTCCCAGCTACTTGGGAGGCAGAGGCAAGAGACTCGCTAGAGCCCAGGAATTGGAGGTTGCTGTGAGCTGTGATGGCACGGCACTCTACCCAGGGTGACAGCTTGAGGCTCTGTCTCAAAAAAAAAAAAAAGAAAAGAAAAAACAGTAATGTTATCTTCCAC